>JALDNG010001808.1:0-81071 GCA_024349245.1 Neodontobutis hainanensis | reverse complement strand
TGCCATTGGAGAAAGGAACCCTGCAAATGTTCAAGAGCTTAAGCATATTGCAAAGGAAGTGTGGGAGAAAATGCCACCCGAGAAGTGCAAGAAGCTTATCGATGGATATAAGGAACGTTTGGAGGCTGTCATCTGCCAAAGGGTGTGCAACCAAATATTAAGGAGGGGTGCCAATATTAGTGCACATGCTGGTTTTCTGTTTTTTCCTTTATAATTACAATATCTATGTTGAAATAACAATTGTCTTTGTTAAATTACTTTGGACCTCCAATTTAAAAGATCCTGCTGATATAAATTTGGTACATTTCCATTTATTTCTGAAGACATTCACTCAGTTATGCAAAACATGAAGGGGTGCCAATAATGGTGAGAAGGACTGTATGGCTTACCCAAAATACACAAAGAAGAAATTCCACTACGACCCATTGTAAGCAGCACAGATTCAGCCAACTACAGGACACATCTTTACAGGACAGGACAAACCTCACTCCGGACCATATTTCCAGTTTACTGGCGATATAATTGAACACTACTTATTTCCAGTTCAGAGGTAACTTCTACAAAAACATGGTTGTGCCATGGGATCACCTGTCTCCCCGATTGTGGCTAACCTGTACATGGAAGAAGTAGAGAACAGAGCTTTGATCTCTTTTCCAGGTGCAGTGCCCAGTCATTGGTTCAGATATGTTGACACGTGGGTCAAAATCAGAACCCAGGAAGTAGAAGCCTTCACAGAACACATCAATGCCGTGGACAAGAACATCAAGTTCACCCGTGAAGATGCCATAAACAACCGCCTGGTTTTCTTAGACTGTGCAGTAGTTATCTGTGAGGACAGGACTCTCCAAGTAGATGTTTATAAGAAGCCTACACACACGGAACAATATTTGCTGTTTGATTCCCACCACCCACTGCAGCACAAGCTGGAGTCATCATGAATATTCAGCACAGAGCACAAGAGGTGCCCACAACCTCAGAAGGTCAACGGAAAGAAGAACAACACATTCATAAATCTCTGAGAGACTGTGGATACCCCAAATGGACAACAAAACCAAGAGGACACAGACACCAAACAGACAGGAACCAGGGACAAAAGGGAAGGATGTAGTTATTCCTTATGTGTCCGGTTTTTTGGAAAAACTTAAAAGGATTTTCTACAAACACAATATTCCATCCATCCATCTTCTACCGCTTATCCGGGGCCGGGACGCGGGGGCAGCAGTCTAAGCAGAGAAGCCTAGACTTCCCCCTCCCCAGACACTTCCTCCAGCTCTTCCGGGGGGATACCGAGGCGTTCCCAGGCCAGCCGAGAGACATAGTCCCTCCAGCGTGTCCTAGGTCTTCCCCGAGGTCTCCTCCCGGTGGGACATGCCCGGAACACCTCCCTAGGGAGGCGTCCAGGAGGCATCCGAAACAGATGCCCGAGCCACCTCAGCTGGCTCCTCTCGATGTGGAGGAGCAGCGGCACTACTTTGAGCTCCTCCCGAGTGACCGAGCTCCTCACCCTATCTCTAAAGGAGCGCCCAGCCACTCTGCGGAGAAAGCTCATTTCGGCCGCCTGTATCCGGGATCTTGTTCTTTCGGTCATGACCCAAAGCTCATGAGCATAGGTGAGAGTAGGAACGTAGATCGACTGGTAAATCGAGAGCTTTGCCTTACAGCTCAGCTCAGCTCAGCTCCTCATCACTGCGGTCGATGTACAGAAGCTACACCGATCCATCTGTCGATCTCACGCTCCTTCCTTCCCTCACTCGTGAACAAGACCCCGAGATACTTGAACTCCTCCACTTCAGGCAGGATCTCTCCACCAACCTGAAGGGGACAAGCCACCCTTTTCTGACTGAGAAACATGGTCTCAGACTTGGAGGTGCTGATCCTCATCCCAGCCGCTTCACACTCGGCTGCAAACTGTCCCAGTGAACATTGAAGGTCCTGGCTTGATGGAGCCAACAGGACAACATCATCTGCAAAAAGCAGAGATGAAATCCTGTGGTCCCCAAACCAGACTCCCTCCGGCCCCTGGCTGCGCCTAGAAATCCTGTCCATAAAGATAATGAACAGGACCGGTGACAAAGGACAGCCCTGCCGGAGTCCAACGTTCACCGGGAACAGGTCTGACTTACTGCCGGCAATGAACCAAGCTCCTGCTCCGGTCGTACAGGGACCGGACTGCCCTTAGCAAAGGGCCCCGGGCCCATACTCCCAGAGCACCCCCCAGCAGGGCACCAGGAGGGACACAGTCGAATGCCTTCTCCAGATCCACAAAGCACATGTGGACTGGTTGGGCAAACTCCCATAAACCCTCCAGCCCCTGGAGAGAGTATAGAGCTGGTCCAGTGTTCCACGACCGGGACGAAAACCGCATTGTTCCTCCTGGATCTGAGGTTCGACTATCGGCCGCATTCTCCTCTCCAGTACCCTGGCATAGACTTTCCCGGGGAGGCTGAGGAGTGTGATCCCTCTGTAGTTGGAACACACCCTCCGGTCCCCCTTCTTAAAAAGAGGGACCACCACCCCGGTCTGCCAGTCCAGAGGTACTGTCCCCGACCGCCACACGATGTTGTAGAGGCGTGTCAACCAAGACAGCCCCACAACATCCAGAGACTTGAGGTACTCAGGGCGTATCTCATCCACCCCCGGTGCCTTGCCACCGAGGAGCTTCCCAACTACCTCAGTGACTTCAGCCTGAGTGATGGACGAGTCCACCTCTGAGCCCTCGGCCTCTGCTTCCTCAGTGGAAGACGTGTCGGTGGGGTTGAGGAGATCCTCGAAGTATTCCTTCCACCGTCCAACAATATCCCCAGTTGAGGTCAGCTGGTCCATCCTAAAGACAAGACCCCCACAAACAGAGTAATGTAGTTTATACAGTTCAGTGAAGAATGCAGTGACAGTTATGTTGGTGAAACTAAACAACAGCTTCACAAGAGGATGTATTAGCACAGAAGAGCCAATCCTGGACCTGAGTCTGAGTCCACCTCCACCTCAAAGACAAAGGACATTCCTTTGAGGACAGCAATGTCCGAATTTTGGCCAGAGAGTCCAGATGGTTTGAGAGAGGGGTGAAGGAAGCCATTTTTGTGAAAATGGAAAAGCCTTCATTGAACACAGGAGGTGGCCTCAGATTCATGTTGCGTAGTATTTGCAACAGTATTCTTAAACCTAAAACAAAAGAGCCTCACCTTAGAACAACCAACATAACACCTGATTAGAACTATGACACTTACCACCTTGCACCTGAATGGAGCAGGATCATTAACGACTCTGCATATGTATGGCTCAGTGACACTTACCACCTTGCACCTGAATGGAACAATGTCACCTACGACCGTTCTGAGCCTTAACGACTGTCACATATGGAGTCACACCTCCCTTTCATGACCAACAACGGTGAAAACAGAACAAACATCAGGTTTGGTTTCAGGGGAAACCCCTCCCTCTAGAGATAAAGCTCAGCTCTCTTACCAGTTGAACTCAGAATTGACAAAGTCTCACGGAATTAGAGACGAAACGTCTTCACCTTGAAAACGAAGTCCAGATGCTTTTACTCAAACCTTTGCTTCATAATGTCCTGGATGACTGAGAACCTTCACAGACATCTATGATGAGTCCCGCAGCTTGCTGAAACCTTGTTGGTTTTGGATAGTTTTTCTAGCCCTACTAACTTGTATTAGAAAGGTACACATTTCTCTCATGTGTACTGTGCCCCTCTTGGCCCTGTCCTCTCCCAAGTGAGCTGGGACTTGTGTGCTCTGTTAGTGTGCCTGTTAATGAGGTCTGAGGCTGGACAGAGTTGTGTTCTAAGGCCATCTCCTCCTCTGCTGGGTCCAGGGTGGAGCCCTTGCATGGGCCCTTTGTCATTCCATCTCAAGTCAGGGGCACATGTCAAGGCATAGGTGCCTTATAATTTCGATGTTTGTAGGTTTTGGGTTAGGGGTTGGGATGTCCCAGTGTTCAGTGGTGGATAGGCTCTGTTACTGCATTACATCATTTGCCTTGGTGAACCATAAACTATAGTTATAGTAATAGATTTGGCTCAACCCATTGGTTTAAATCAAGGAAATAATACAAACACAATTCCAAACACGCTGGGACTCAAATTGTGAATAAAAACAAAATGCAATAATGTGGAAGTTTAAATTTTTTATTTTATTTAGAATACAACATAGATAACTTATCAAATGTTGAAAGTGAGACATTCTGAAATATATTGCCAGATATGGGCTCATTCCCCCAAAGCTGCGGCGAAAAAAAGTGGAACAATATCAGAAAGAAGTTTCTCAGAGAAAAATTGCAAAGAGTTTGAAGTTATTATAATCTACAGTGCATAATAGCATCCAAAGATTCAGAGAATCTGGAACAATCTCTTTGCTACTGTATAGAAATCACAACATGGTCTCAATAATACTTCCAGAAAACATTGTTGGTGAACACAATCGACCTTGTCATTTGCCATTGCCAACTAAGACGCTATAGGTCAAAAAAGAAGCCATATCTAAACATGATCCAGAAGCCCAGGTGTTTTCTCTGGAGCCAAGTCTTATTTAAAATGGACTGTGGCAAAGTGGAAAACTGTTCTGTGGTCAGATAAATCAAAATTTGAACTTTTTGGAAAACTGGGACACCATGTCATCTGAACTAAAGAGGACAAGGACAACCCAAGTCATCAGCGCTCAGTTCAGAAGCCTGCATCTCTGATGGGATGGGGGCATGGGTGCGTGTGGCAGGGGCAGCTTACACTGGAAATCTGGAAAGGCACCATCAATGCTTAATGGTATATCCAAATTCTAGAACAACATATGTTCCCATCCAGACGTCGTCTCTTTCAGGGAAGCTCTTGCATTTTCCAACAGGACAATGTCAGACACATCCTGCATCAGTTAAAACATCATGGCTGTGCAGAAGAAGGATCTGGTTCTGAAATGGCCAGCCTGTGGTACATTTGGAGCATCATAAAGAGAAAGATGCAACAAAGAAGACCCAAGACAGTTGAGCAACTAGAAGCCTGTATTAGACAAGAATGGGAACGCATTCCTGTTCCTAAACTTGAGCAACATGTCTCTTCAGTCCCAGACATTTATATTCACAGACTGTTACAAAAATGAAAAGGGGATGCTACACATGGCCTTGTCCCAACCTTTTTGAGATGTGTTGATGCCATGAAATTCAAAATCAAAACTTATTTTTCCCTTAAAATTATAAATTTTACATTTAACATTTTAAATGTCATGTTGTATTCTGAATAAAATATTGAAATTTGAAACTTCCACTTGAAAAGTGTCTCACTTTTTTGGAAGTTGGGCCATTCCAAAAATCTGTCCCAATTTTGGGGGAATGGGGTTTGTATGTGAAATTCCCTCTGTCAATCTAAATGTATATAATATAGAGTAAAACTGAACTGAGAGATGTTTGCACACCTGGCAATATCTAAACAGGTTTGCGTTCATTAGGATTGAAAGTGGTTATGGATGGGATGAATGTATGAGAAAATTAGTGTGTCTGCACAGCGTGCGTGAGATTGTATCTTCAAATAATTTTAGAGTAAACGATGGTTGATTGTATGACATTGTATTTTGTGATCTGTCTTCAGTTATCGACTGGTTTAGAATCCACTTACAACTATTATTGTATTTATTTAATTTATGTGTAAAACATCTATCTGCCCAGGGACTACAGGCCTAAATGAGCATTTGCTATCACCTGGCACCAAACATCTTTCCTTCTAATAAATCATATCTCAACATCTCAACAATAATTAATTAGCCCCATAGTTTGTGCCATCTCAGTATTTGCAAAATAGTCTAACTTTATTTTACTATGTAGTAACAACATTAGCACCATAAATTGCACAGTTCAGTTTTCTGTTAATCTTTAGCACAGAGCACCGACAATAGTAATAGTTGCTTATTCAATCCCAATAACTCACGTGGTAGGTTTGAAAATCTCATTGGGATTAACCCTGGGTGCAGATAAAAACAGAGCAAGCTTGGATTCTCTTGGAGAATAGGATTTGGCGAAGATGTGAGTGTGTGCTGCCACATGTTTGGTTTAACTCATGATTGTACCTTTGCCTTCAATTGAGTTTGTAGTGTTTGTAAAGTTGAGGAAAAGAGAAAGAAATCCATCTTAAACACTAGTCATACTTTTTATTTTCAGCTCTTTGAATGAATAGACTGAATATAAATGAATATAAGTGCAATGTATAATGTATAATGGATTCTTAATGGATACTAGGTTAAATGTAACGTATATTAAACTTGGTGGTTTTGTCGAAGTTGAAAAGTACAGGTTCTGTATTTTTCATCATGTTTACGATGTATGTCATTATCCTCTGCAGTAATTTCACTATTGTGTGTCTCATCTGGATTCACCAAAGCCTTCACGAGCCAATGTACATTTTTATTGCTGCTTTGTTGTGCAACTCGATCCTCTTCAGCACCAATATTTACCCCAAACTGTTGATCGACTTTTTATCCAAAAAGCAGGTTATTCCCTATTCAGCGTGTCTTTTTCAGAGTTTCTTGTATTATGCTTTGAGTTGCTCTGAATTCATGCTTTTGTCTGTGATGGCCTACGACCGATACGTGTCGATATGTAAACCTCTGCGATATAATACTATAATGAGGAAAAGTACTGTGAAGTGGCTGTTGGCTTTGGCTTGGCTTGTTCCTGCGGCTCAGCTTTCTGTCCAGGCTGCGATGAAAGACGAAACCAAACTTTGTGACTTGACTTTGAAAGGTATAATTTGCAACAATTTAGTTCACAGGCTTGACTGTGCTACCTCCACAGCATTGTCTGTTTACGGAGTAATTATTTTCCTGGACGTTGTAATCTTCCCTGTGTTATTTATTCTATTCACATACGTCAAGATATTTGTGATCACCTACAGAAGCTGTAAAGAGGTGAGGAAAAAAGCGGCAGAGACCTGTTTACCACATTTACTTGTTTTAATAAACTTTTCTTGTTTGATCACATATGAGGTCGTTATGGTCCGTTTACAATTTGATTTATCAGAAACCGTAAAATTAATAATGACATTACAACTCATTATGTACCATCCTCTGTTTAATCCAATCATTTATGGACTGAAAATGAAGGAAATTTCCAGACATCTCAAGAGGCTGTTTTGTAAAAGCAAAGCTCAGATATTGCATTAATACTTTTCACTGTAATGAAATAAAATATCCTCATTGCTCTTTGTGGAATTTCAACGTGAATTGTATAAATTGTACAATAACCTAGAACTGTTAATGCTTGTGTTCAATACATGTTTGTTTCCTCACTCAGAACTTGTACTAAATGTGTAGTTTGTCATGACTCTAAACTAATAAGACTCAATTTTTGTCTGATATTTTTACAATTAAAAATGTAATTAAAATATTTGATTGTACATTTAAGGTATTTTAACTTGTGTCTGTAAGAGAGAGTTCTGGTAACTCCTGGAGAGGTTTTTGTGCAACATGCCACATTAATGTTTTTTTTATATAATGTAAATTTTGATTTAAACTGAAACATTTCTTTTAATTAGAATAAAGAGCAGAGTAAATCCATCTGTGGTAGAGTGAGAGGCTTGAGGTAAAACTGCAATAAGCAATAAAAGAAGTTTCCGGGGTGTACCCTGCCTCAAGCCCAAAGCTGCTGGGATAGGCTCCAGTCACCCGTGACTCCTAACGGGACAAAGCGGTAGAAAATGAATGAACATTCAAGGTCTATTGATGATGCAAGACTGAATTTTAACAGTCTGCTTTCACGGCAGTTCAGACTCGGTTGCAATCCCTGAAGCTGGTGTTAAACCTAGATAAAACTAAAGTTATGGTATTCTCACATAAACGTAAGACAAAATATTCCTCAAATTTCAACTGTTCTTGGACACCATAGAGAATCAGTCTGTTAAGTTGCATATAGCAAATTTGACTTAATAAATGGAAATAAAGCTTGGGTTTTGTTACCGTTATAGATCAGGTGGAACCAACAAAAATTTCAGCCACAACTGTCAGGAAAATTGTTCGGGATGCAAAGAAGAATCCAGAAATAACTTTAGCTGAAATACAGGACTCATTGAAAAAGTTGTGTGGCTGTTTCAAGATGCACAATAAGGAGGCTCGTCAACGAAAAATGGAACATTGGTCAATGGAAGCTTCATGTAAGTCGCTTTGGATAAAAGTGTCTGCTAAATGAATAAATGTAGAACACAGTAAACAGGTTTAAGTTGTTGTACACAACTGTCCCTTAGTTCAAGGTTTGACCCTTTTTAGCAGGTATTAAAAGTTGCTTTTCTGTTTTGTTCAAAACAGTTCAGTGCAAATCCTCAAAAAAACGTAGTCCTCATTTATTCAGTTGAAGAAAAGAATAGAAAATTTAGTCCTACCAGCTTGCCATCTTATTTTCCTATGTGTGATTCCAATCCCCAAATAAAAACCTGAACTGAAAACAATGTCTGGAATAAATCAGTATTCAGGGGTTCAAAATAACTAATTTCAGTCTTTAAGTTAGCGGTAACATTCATTCACAATTCAAACATTCAAACATTCAAATAAGGGGGGGAAAATACAATAAAGTTTACTTCATCAGTTCATTTTCCCTTATCTCCAAAAGCCATAGTGATAACATGGACAATTTAGCATTAGCAACACGCTACCTTACCATTGAGCTAACAAGCAATTAGCACAAACAATTTCTCAAAACATACCAAAAAGAACAGAAACAGCGGCATTAGATGAAAGCCAAATTTAAAGTAAAATGTAGTACAAATATATATTTTAAACCAGTATATCATTATTTGAATCGAAGCTCTGTATTTTAAAAGTTTAATAAAGAATTAACCGTTTTCGTAATGAGGTTTTGTCCAAACACGGTCATCAAATAAATCATAATTAAGGCCATTTTAAATAAATAGAGCGAAGCAGGAAGTTCTGGATATTTATTTTTTCCGGGGTTCAGGTGAAGGGTATGTGAGCGGAGCGGCAAGAATTTGCGCTCCACGCTCAAAGTATTTCATAAATACTCCGCTCCGGGTGTGCAATTTTCCGCTCCTCGCTCCCTCCCCCGCTCCGTTCATATACGTCTCGCTCCGTTTTCGCTCCAGGGTATTTTTTTTATTTTTATTTTTTTAATAACACCAGTGTCTGATCAGAAGATGCATGTAGTGTAAAACGAATACGCAGTACTAAGAGAAAAACATCCATTCTTTTTTGTAATTTTGAAGACTGAACAGCCCCAAACCCCTCCGTCTCCTGACAGTGGTTTGGTCCTGGGACTCCTGCCTCGTGATTGGTAATTGAGCGATAGTGGAGCGTTTCGGAGCGGGAGAAAATCACAACGCTCCAACATTTAAAAAATCTGCTCCTCGCACAGCTCCGCTCCTAGCTCCGCACCGCTCACATACTCTGTTCAGGTGTAAGCAATTTGCCCATCAGGTGACCATGTTACACAATATAACCTTCATTGTATTGTATTGAGCTTACCTTTTTTTGCTTTCTTCTGCCCACTATTTTGGCTAGAGCCTTTGTCTGGCTCAGAATTTTCTCCAGGACCCAGGTCAGATAGACTACATTTTCTTTTCAGTAAGAGTGTAAGAGTGTGTGAGTGTGAGAAAGTGTAAGAGTGTGTGAGAGTGGGAGAGTGTAAGAGTGTGTGAGAGTGTGTGTGAGAGAGTGTGTGAGAGTGTGTGAGTGTGAGAGAGTGGAAGAGTGTGTGAGTGTGAGTGAGTGGAAGAGTGTGTGAGAGTGAGAGAGTGTAAGAGAGTGTAAGAGTGTGAGAGAGTGTAAGAGAGTGTAAGAGTGTGAGAGAGTGTAAGAGTGTGTGAGAGTGAGTGAGTGGAAGAGTGTGTGAGAGTGAGAGAGTGTAAGAGAGTGTAAGAGTGTGAGAGAGTGTAAGAGAGTGTAAGAGTGTGAGAGAGTGTAAGAGTGTGTGAGAGTGTGTGTGAGAGAGTGTGAGAGAGAGTGGAAGAGTGTGTGAGAGTGGGAGAGTGTAAGAGTGTGTGAGAGTGTGAGAGAGTGGAAGAGTGTGTGAGAGTGTGAGAGAGTGGAAGAGTGTGTGAGAGTGAGAGAGTGTAAGAGTGTGTGAGAGTGTGTGAGTGGAAGAGTGTGTGAGAGTGAGAGTGTAAGAGAGTGTAAGAGTGTGAGAGAGTGTAAGAGTGTGAGAGTGTGTGTGAGAGAGTGTGAGAGTGTGTGAGTGTGAGAGAGTGGAAGAGTGTGTGAGAGTGAGAGAGTGGAAGCGTGTGTGAGTGTGAGTGAGTGGAAGAGTGTGTGAGAGTGAGAGAGTGGAAGAGTGTGTGAGAGTGAGAGAGTGGACGAGTGTGCGAGTGTGAGAGAGTGGAAGAGTGTGTGAGTGTGAGAGAGTGTAAGAGAGTGTAAGAGTGTGAGAGAGTGTAAGAGTGTGTGAGAGTGTGTGTGAGAGAGTGTGTGAGAGTGTGTGAGTGTGAGAGAGTGGAAGAGTGTGTGAGAGTGAGAGAGTGTAAGAGAGTGTAAGAGTGTGAGAGAGTGTAAGAGTGTGTGAGAGTGTGTGTGAGAGAGTGTGTGAGAGTGTGTGAGTGTGAGAGAGTGGAAGAGTGTGTGAGAGTGAGAGAGTGGAAGTGTGTGAGTGTGAGAGAGTGGAAGAGTGTGTGAGAGTGTGTGTGAGAGTGAGAGAGTGGAAGAGTGTGTGAGTGTGAGAGTGGAAGAGTGTGTGAGTGTGAGAGAGTGTAAGAGAGTGTAAGAGTGTGAGAGAGTGTAAGAGTGTGTGAGAGTGTGTGTGAGAGTGTGTGAGAGTGTGTGAGTGTGAGAGAGTGGAAGAGTGTGTGAGAGTGAGAGAGTGGAAGTGTGTGAGTGTGAGTGAGTGGAAGAGTGTGTGAGAGTGAGAGAGTGGAAGAGTGTGAGAGTGAGAGAGTGGACGAGTGTGCGAGTGTGAGAGAGTGGAAGAGTGTGTGAGTGTGAGAGAGTGTAAGAGAGTGTAAGAGTGTGAGAGTGTGTAAGAGTTTGAGAGAGTGTAAGAGTATGTGAGAGTGAGATAGTGTGAGAGTGAGAGAGTGTAAGAGTGTGTGAGTGTGAGAGAGTGTAAGAGAGTGAGAAAGTGTGAGAGTGTGAGAGAGTGTAAGAGTGTGTGAGTGTGAGAGAGTGTAAGAGTGTGAGAGTGTGTGAGTGTGAGAGAGTGTAAGAGAGTGCAAGAGTGTGAGAGTGTGTAAGAGTTTGAGAGAGTGTAAGAGTATGTGAGAGTGAGATAGTGTGAGAGTGAGAGAGTGTAAGAGTGTGTGAGTGTGAGAGAGTGTAAGAGAGTGAGAAAGTGTGAGAGTGTGAGAGAGTGTAAGAGTGTGTGAGTATGAGAGAGTGTAAGAGTGTGAGAGAGTGTAAGAGAGTGAGAAAGTGTGAGAGTGTGAGAGAGTGTAATAGTGTGTGAGAGTGTGAGAGTGGAAGAGTGTGTGAGAGTGAGAGAGTGTAAGAGTGTGAGAGAGTGTAAGAGTGTGAGAGAGTGTAATAGTGTGTGAGAGTGTGAGAGTGTAAGAGTGTGTGGGAGTGAGAGAGTGTAAGAGTGTGAGAGAGTGTAAGAGTGTGAGAGAGTGTAATAGTGTGTGAGAGTGGAAGAGTGTGTGAGAGTGAGAGAGTGGAAGAGTGTGAGAAAGTGTGAGAGTGTGAGAAAGTGTAAGAGTGTGAGAGAGTGGAAGAGTGTGTGAGAGTGAGAGAGTGGAAGAGTGTGTGAGAGTGAGAGAGTGGAAGAGTGTGAGAAAGTGTGAGAGTGTGAGAGAGTGTAAGAGTGTGAGAGAGTGTAAGAGTGTGTGAGAGTGAGAGTGGAAGAGTGTGAGAGTGAGAGTGGAAGAGTGTGAGAAAGTGTGAGAGTGTGAGAGAGTGGAAGAGTGTGTGAGTGAGAGAGTGGAAGAGTGTGTGAGAGTGAGAGAGTGTAAGAGTGTGTGAGTGTGAGAGAGTGTAAGAGTGTGTGAGTGTGAGAGAGTGTAAGAGTGTGTGCGTGTGAGAGAGTGTAAGAGTGTGAGAGAGTGTAATAGTGTGTGAGTGGAAGAGTGTGTGAGAGTGAAAGAGTGGAAGAGTGTGAGAATGTGTGAGAGTGTGAGAGAGTGTAAGAGTGTGAGAAAGTGTGAGAGAGTGTGAGAGAGTGTAAGAGTGTGTGAGTGTGAGAGAGTGTAAGAGTGTGAGAGTGTAAGAGTATGTGAGAGTGAGAGAGTGTAAGAGTGTGAGAGAGTGTGTGAGTGTGAGAGAGTGTAAGAGTGTGAGAGTGTGTGTGTGAGAGAGTGTAAGAGTGTGAGAGAGTGTAATAGTGTGTGAGAGTGGAAGAGTGTGTGAGAGTGAGAGAGTGGAAGAGTGTGAGAATGTGTGAGAGTGTGAGAGAGTGTAAGAGTGTGAGAAAGTGTGAGAGTGTGAAAGAGTGTGAGAGAGTGTAAGAGTGTGAGAGAGTGTAAGAGTATGTGAGAGTGAGAGAGTGTAAGAGTGTGAGAGAGTGTAAGAGTATGTGAGAGTGAGAGAGTGTAAGAGTGTGAGAGAGTAAGAGTGTGAGAGAGTGTAAGAGTGTGAGAGAGTGTAAGAGTGTGTGAGAGTGTAAGAGTGTGTGAGAGTGAGAGAGTGGAAGAGTGTGTGAGAGTGAGAGAGAGTGGAAGAGTGTGAGAAAGTGTGAGACTGTGAGAGAGTGTAAGAGTGTGAGAGAGTGTAAGAGTGTGTGAGAGTGAGAGAGTGGAAGAGTGTGTGAGAGTGAGAGAGTGGAAGAGTGTGAGAGTGTGAAAGAGTGTGAGAGAGTGTAAGAGTGTGTGAGTGTGACAGAGTGTAAGAGTGTGAGAGAGTGTAAGAGTGTGTGAGAGTGAGAGAGTGTAAGAGTGTGTGAGTGTGAGAGAGTGTAATAGTGTGTGAGAGTGTGAGAGAGTGTAAAAGTGTGTGAGAGTGTGAGAGAGTGTAAAAGTGTGTGAGAGTGGAAGAGAGTGTAAAAGTGTGTGAGAGTGGAAGAGTGTGTGAGAGTGAGAGAGTGTAAGAGTGTAAGAGAGTGTAAGAGTGAGAAAGTGTAAGAGAGTGAGAAAGTGTAAGAGTGTGAGAGTGTGAGAGAGTGTAAGAGTGTGTGAGTGTGAGAGAGTGTAAGAGTGTGTGGGAGTGAGAGAGTGTAAGAGTGTGAGAAACTGTGAGAGAGTGTAAGAGTGTGAGAGAGTGTAAGAGTGTGTGAGTGTGAGAGAGTGTAAGAGTGTGAGAGAGTGTAAGAGTGTGAGAAAGTGTAAGAGAGTGAGAAAGTGTAAGAGTGTGAGAGTGTGAGAGAGTGTAGAGTGTGTGAGTGTGTAAGAGTTTGAGAGAGTGTAAGAGTATGTGAGAGTGAGATAGTGTGAGAGTGAGAGAGTGTAAGAGTGTGAGAAAGTGTGAGAGTGTGAGAGAGTGTAAGAGTGTGTGAGTGTGAGAGAGTGTAAGAGTGTGTGAGAGTGAGAGAGTGTAAATGTAAGAGAGTGTAAGAGTGTGTGAATGTGAGAGAGTGTAAGAGTGTGTGAGTGTGTGAGAGTGTAAGAGTGTGTGAATGTGAGAGAGTGTAAGAGTGTGTGAATGTGAGAGAGTGTAAGAGTGTGTGAATGTGAGAGAGTGTAAGAGTGTGTGAATGTGAGAGAGTGTAAGAGTGTGTGAGTGTGAGAGAGTGTAAGAGTGTGTGAGAGTGAGAGAGTGTAAATGTAAGAGAGTGTAAGAGTGTGTGAATGTGAGAGAGTGTAAGAGTGTGTGAATGTGAGAGAGTGTAAGAGTGTGTGAATGTGAGAGTGTAAGAGTGTGAGAGAGTGTAAGAGTGTGGGAGTGAGATAACAAAGTTTAATGTAGTAGTAAACTGTTTGAAGAAGAGAGGGAGTTGTTCAGAGAGGAGTCTGTTGGATGTGAAGCTGTTATTTGTTTTATGGATTCAATGTTTAAAATTTAAAACATTTCAAGCGCTGTTGGCAGAAGTGAAAACTAATTTTATGACGTTACAATTTTGTTTGATTCCATGATGTATTTTACTGAACATGAGTATTTACAATGAATATTCAAAATATTGTAATTTACTGACAGTTACTTATATCTTGTCCTTTCACATTATTAAGATCAGATTCTGGAGGTAAAATTACAATAATAAGGTGACTTGACTTGGGCTTGACTTGGGACTTACTGGAGACTTGAAGGCTCAGACTTGAGACTTACTTGAGACTTGCACATATGTGACTTGGTGCCATCGCTGGTATTTAGTCAGACCAGAATATAATATAAGAAAAAACTGAACTGAAAAAACTTGCACTGTCTATGTTGTGAAATTAATGCTGATCTCAGCAATGAGATAACAATGAGACCAATCATAAAACTTGACAAAGCACAATTATTTAAAACACATTTTTAAGGTACATTTTTTAAAGTACTGCAAAAACGTCTAAATGTATTTCACGATATAAAAACATTACCCCTGACAACAGTAATGTACAGTTGCTCATTCAACACCAACAATTTTTCAGTCACGTGGTAGGTTTGGAAATTGCTCTGGGATTAATGCTGCAGATAAAAACAGAGCAAACTTGGAGTCACTAGGAGAATAGGTTAGTGCTAATATGTGAGTATGTGTTATCAAATGTTTGGTTTTGTATGATTCTTCCTTTGCCTTTTCTTGTGTCTGTAAACAGTAGATGTCCTTTTTCAGCTCTTTAAATCAATAGACTTTTAAATCAATAGACTGAATATGTATAATAACTACTTAATGGATACTAGGTTAAATGTAACGTATATTAAACTTGGTGGTTTTGTTGAAGTTGAAAAGTACAGGTTTCTGTATTTTTTCATCATGTTTACGATGTATGTCATTATCCTCTGCAGTAATTTCACTGTTGTGTGTCTCATCTGGATTCACCAAAGCCTTCACGAGCCGATGTACATTTTTATCGCTGCTTTGTTGTGTAACTCGATCCTCTTCAGCACCAATATTTACCCCAAACTGTTGATCGACTTTTTATCCAAAAAGCAGGTTATTATCTATTCAGCGTGTGTTTTTCAGTGTTTCTTGTATTATGCTTTGAGTGGCTCTGAATTCATGCTTTTGTCTGTGATGGCCTACGACCGATATGTGTCGATATGTAAACCTCTGCGATATAATACTATAATGAGGAAAAGTACTGTGAAGTGGCTGTTGGCTTTGGCTTGGCTTGTTCCTGCGGCTCAGCTTTCTGTCCAGGCTGCGATGAAAGACGAAACCAACCTTTGTGACTTGACTTTGAAAGGTATATTTTGCAACAATTTAATTCACAGGCTCGACTGTGCCACTTCCACAGCATTGTCTATTTACGGAGTAATTATTTTCCTGAACGTAGGAATCTTCCCTGTGTTATTTATTCTATTCACATACGTCAAGATATTTGTGATCACCTACAGAAGCTGTAAAGAGGTGAGGAAAAAAGTGACAGAGACCTGTTTACCACATTTACTTGTTTTAATCAACTTTTCCTGTTTGATCACATATGAGGTCGTTATGGTCCGAACGCAATATGATTTATCAAATACTATTAAATTAATAATGACATTACAACTCATTATGTACCATCCTCTGTTTAATCCAATCATTTATGGACTGAAAATGAAGGAAATTTCCAGACATCTCAAGAGGCTGTTTTGTAAAAGCAAAGTTCAGATATTGCATTAATACTTTTCACTGTAATGAAATAAAATATGATCATTGCTCTTTGTGGATTTCAACTCACTATGAATTGTGCAATAACCTAGAACTGATAATGCTTGTGTTAAATTGTTTCCTCGCCCAGAGCTTGTATTAATTATTAACTCTAAACATTTATAATAAATAATAAAAATGAAATAAAATATACTTAGTGAAGAAAAACTACAATAAACAGTTTTTTTTAAACTATATATCATGTTTTTATGTCTGCCTGACCATACAGTGCATCCCATTCTTGTTTTTGCTTCTGTTTAACAGATATGCAGAGTATGAAAGGGCAAGTAACGCCTGCACTGATGCTACACAGCCCACAATTTCCCAGTTCCTCCAGTCTCGTCCTCAGGAAGCCTAGTCAGCTAATCATCCAAGAGAGAAGGCCACAACAAATTCCATTTTCGAATTTGGATCCATAATGCCTACCAAGTTAAAGGGCATTTGGTCCTTTCAAGATTCAATAGTTTTATTTGTCACATACACAGTTACATACAGAATATATAACTGGCAGTGAAAAGTAAACAGGTCCACTCCATGGACAGTGCAAAACAATTACAATCCTTTTGGGATTTCCTCCTCATTCTGACACCAAAACATGATTCCTCCAGGCATAGTTGGTTCCCGGACACCCCTAGGTTTGCTCACGGTCCACCTGGGAACCTTCGCCAATGTCTGACCACTCCAAAGCCACGCCCACAAACCCACTATTTGACCACGAACACACTATTTCGGGGAAACGTGTCAGAGACCCCTGCTGACCACTCCAAAGCCACACCCACATCCCACAAACCCACTATTTGACCACAAACCTATTTTTCAGAATGGGCCCACAAGTGATCAGATGGTTATGTGCCACAAGGGGATGCGTGCGGTAGCGCCCCCTCTGGCCAATTTTGACAACCAGCCCAAAGTTGTTCCGGAGACTTTCCTGTGGCTATAGCATACCAGGGCACCCCTGAGCTCCCAGTTCAATTTTGGAACACAACAGACCATTCTGAACAAATCCAAGTAGCCTGATATTTCAATGTATTTTCTGTAGTCTGTTCACTGACGGCGCTTTGATCGCCACGGCACGTGGAAGCGTAAAGTTTGGTTGGATACGACATTGTTATGTGGTCAAATAATGTTCAGGTGTCAATAGGTCAGATCACGTTATAGGCTGTGTCTTTTGGAGGTTGACTTTTTTTTTTCTTTGCTCTAGAACCAGCTGCCTTCGATATGTCGTTCTGGGGGGCCCCTGGAGCCAGCGTGCAAAATTTGGGGCCCCTGGGCCCCAAATTTGTAGAAAACTCCCAATTGCCCATTATTTCAATGTATTTGGTGTAGTGTTCAAGTTCAAAGTTCAAAGTTTCTTTATTGTCCCTCTTGGGGAAATTAATTTTGCAGCATCATGCTCCTTAAAAAACACACAACATAGAATTACACCTCAACAACTCAAGAGCAGGATCAACAATGGAAATCACTAAAAACCAAGATAAAAATGTGCAAAATGGAATTAAAACATGAATAAATATATTGTGCAAACAAGCAATTATTGTTGTGCAAAATGATTACAAAGTGCTAGGTGCCATTTAAGTGCCTCACAGCTGTCGGTAAAAACGACATAGTGTGTCCACGGACGGTGCCTAAGAAGGTCCGATTGACTCGGAGTGGACTCCTTTTTCTCATCACAGTGCGTGGAAGCGTGTAGTAAAGTTTGGAGATGCTTCAATATCGTTAAGGGGCTTAATTGGGGCTTAATTGGCAAAAGAGCTACAGCCATCCCCTCCCCGCTCTGAACCAAAAGGCCTGAGAGAGACATTTTCTCCAGAGGCTAAAACGGTTTGCCTTTGAGCTAGAAACAGGCGCTTTGGATATGTCGACTGGGGTGGCCCTAGCAGCCAGGGTCCAAAACTTTGTCCATACACTGCAGCTTACTGTTGGTGATGGTCTCAAGGATGCACAGATCATGAACAGTACCTTTGCAAAATGCTCTAAACTGACCTTTCTCCTGCATACATCCAGCACCTATAAAGATGCATTTGAAGATACGTTTGGGCAGCGAGGGATACCTGCTGCTGTGAATACATGATGGAATTCAATTCTCCACCAAGTCAAGGTAGTGCTCTCAGTCAGTTATCAGGAATAGTCCAGTGTTGTTCAGGACACAGGCCACAGTGAGCTGGTCTTCTCAATTAGGGAGTGGAATCTGATGAAGGAGCTTTGTGATGTGCTACAGTCATTTGCTGAGGCCACCGAACTTACTCAGGGAGAGAAGATTGTGATGGTCAGCTCTGTCCTCCCCTGTGTGTTGTCACTAAACCACCAAGTGCGTGTCCTGGGAAGTATGATTCATAGCCTTCAATGCTCTCTCAAAAAAAGATGACTTCACTTTATTAAGATCAGATTGTGCAGGTAAAATTACAATAATAAGGTGACTTGACTTGGACTTGACTTGCCCGGGAAAAAAATACTTGAGACTTATATGAGACTTGCACATGTGGGACTTGATCCCATCCCTGCTATGTGAGGTACTTATCGTAAACCATTAAAAAAAATGGTTTGCAGTATAGAAAGAGAGAGGCCTCCAATCATAAATTCTGAACATACAAATAATTTGAAGAAACCGAATTGTCTTTATTGTTCTATCAACAGACTCCAGTGTTTAGCTCAACACTAAACTAGAACCCAATGTGTTGCCAGTAGTAATGTTTAAATGGGATGTTAATACCTCTTTTTGTAATGAAAACTTGCCTGCACCAGTCGAAACAAGTCAATAGTGTTCTAAAAGGCTTTTCACAATCAACAAATATGTCTGTGAACTAAGGCTTTTCCTTCTGGCCTTTGCTACCATGTCCTTGTTTGAAGAGATTCAAGATAAGAAAATTAAATAAACAGTGGCACTTTTGGAGGTTGTAGGTCCTGTCAGTTGTACATCAAATGTTTTCATTGGAATCCCTCGAGTGGCCACTGGTGGAAGTTGTGGCAGAGCTCATACAACTCATACAGACGCTTTGGCCAGTCACATGCTCACATACTGGACACAAAAGGGATGCTTGCATTGTCTTTTGATCAACACTGAAGTAATGGCTGTCGATAATAGAAATTCCAGCACTGGCTGTCTGTACTCAACGAGAAACAGCACAAGAATGAAAACACACATAAAGAAAAAGGAAAGCACAGTAAAAACAATACAATAAATATTGAGAATGCATTCATCAGATGTTTAACAAGACAGAGATAATTGTGAGATTACATTGGTCTGACCCTGAACTCAGAGCTGGAAGGTTAAAGTAAGGACAAAACTTTGGTTTGATGTAACATGTTGGTACTTTTGGTGGCGACTTGGTCAATGTTTTTATTTTTATTTTTATTGCAAAAAAACAGTAAAGGTTACTATGCTGTGTTGGTGGGTGGAATCAATACTATAAATATGCATGAGACATTAATGATACTATGTGTAAACAGTTTTCAAACAGCGGGCTGTAAAATTGTGTCTTTAATTGACTTTAAAATGTCACAAATGAATACGTTTCCGAGCATAAGCAAATGTGAAGATACATTTTTGGGATATTCAACACAGCAACTTTTCTAATCACATAGGTGAACTTTGGGGAATCGCAGTAGGATCCACAGCGGATGAATCTCTCCGATAAAAGCTGAGACACTCCTGGTGCTGTTACAAGTCAGGTAACTCTGTGCGAAGTGCAGGTCTGTATGTGTCAGCAAACTATTTTAAATACATTTGTTCTTATTTTAAAACCATAAGCAAATGTCATTTTGATCTAACCTTATCCAACTTAATTTGTCTACAGCATGGCTTCTGAATCAAATGTTACGTACATCACTATTGGTGGTTTTGTCGAAGTTGAAAAGTACAGGTTTCTGTATTTTTTCATCATGTTTACGATGTATGTCATTATCCTCTGCAGTAATTTCACTGTTGTGTGTCTCATCTGGATTCACCAAAGCCTTCACGAGCCGATGTACATTTTTATCGCTGCTTTGTTGTGTAACTCGATCCTCTTCAGCACCAATATTTACCCCAAACTGTTGATCGACTTTTTATCAGAGAAGCAGGTTATTATCTATTCAGCTTGTCTCTTTCAGTGTTTCTTGTATTATGCTTTGATTGGCTCTGAATTCATGCTTTTGTCTGTGATGGCCTACGACCGATATGTGTCGATATGTAAACCTCTGCGATATAATACTATAATGAGGAAAAGTACTGTGAAGGGGTTAGTGCTTTTAGCTTGGCTTGTACCTGCGGCTCAGGTGTCCATCACAGTGGCTTTGAGAGATAAAACCAAACTTTGCGACTTGACTTTGAAAGGTATATTTTGCAATAATTTAATTAACAAGCTTGAATGTGTCACGTCGGCAGTGTTGTCTGTCTACGGATTAATTGTTTTACTAAATGTTGGACTCTTCCCTATGTTTTTTATTCTTTTCACATACGTCAAGATATTTGTGATCACCTACAGAAGCTGTAAAGAGGTGAGGAAAAAAGCGGCAGAGACCTGTTTACCACATTTACTTGTTTTAATAAATTTTTCCTGTTTGGTGACTTATGACGTAATTACAGTGAAACTAGAGTTTGATCTGCCAAAGATGGTCAGACTGATAATGACATTACAGGTAGTGCTTTATCATCCTCTGTTTAATCCCATCATATATGGGTTGAAAATGAAGGAAATTTCAAAACACCTCAAGAGACTGCTTTGTAAAAAAAATGTAAATATTATACAATAAAAACCAGTGATTTAATATAATGTTGCGTTGGAACTAACCCTTGTTTTTGGTTTAAAGGCTTTCTTTGTGGAGATGTTTTATCAATTGTGTTTTACAGTTTAGTTTTTGTAATTGGTTAAAGATTCTAAAGTAAAAAATAAATGCACAAATTTCAAAACTTGACTCTTACCTTTATTCTTACCTCAATTTCCTTAGAGATCAATAAAGTGTCTATCTATTATATTGAGCAAAAGGTCATCTCAGAGTTAAAATTACACACTGTGTTTAGCAAAACTCTAGAAAAAATGCTTGAGGACTATGTTTGGAAGTTTTCATACACTGCCAACAAAACATAATTAAAATTTTCAACCAACTAAACTCTGAACTTTTGTTCACATGTGACATACATCTGACCAAATAGACTGAACAGTGCTAACCAGAGCCTGATCAATGTAAATACGAGTCACATTTTCAAATTCATTCCATTTTTTTTTTTTGTTCTTTACCCCAACTGGTGGGACATGCCCGGAACTCCTCCCAGGAGGCCTCCGAAACAGATGCACGAGCCACCTCAGCTGGCTCCTTTCGATGTGAAGGAGCAGCGGCTCTACTTTGAGCTCCTCCCGAGTGACTGAGCTCCTCACCCTATCTCTAAGGGAGCGCCCCGCCACTCTGCGGAGAAAGCTCATTTCGGCCACTTGTATCTGGGATCTTGTTCTTTCGGTCATGACCCAAAGCTCATGACCATAGGTGAGAGTAGGAACATAGATCGACCGGTAAATCGAGAGCTTTGCCTTACAGCTCAGCTCCTTCTTCACCACGACAGACCGGTACATCGACCGCATCACTGCAGAAGCTGCAGAAACTTTTATGTTTATATCATTTCATTGCAGTTAAATTTTCTGCATGTTAAAAATGAACATGTATATTGACCTGTCATCAGAAGAAATGTTAAAAGCACTTCAAAAAAAGTTTTGCTTTATTTTACACCTCTCATTTGAGCAATAGTTTTAAAGTGTGCGTGTAAAGATTTGCCACGCTGACTTCAGAAAATAGCATATAGAGAAGAACAAGAAGACCAAGCTTATGTGAGCCATGAATGCCAAAAAGAGCTGTCAGAGTAGCTACAATCAAGAATTGTTGCAGTTAGGCAAACAATCTACAAATGGAGACGCTTTGGAACTGTTGCTACTCTAACAAGAAGTAGGCGCCAAGTCAAAATGACACCAAGATCATTACGAATACTCATCAGTGAGGTAAAGAAACAACCCAGAATGACAGCCAAAGATTAAGGCATCATTGAAACTTGCAAACATCTCTGTTCATGAGTTTGAAATACGTAAAACATTGAACAAGCAGGGTATCGACCTCAGGACACCACGAAGGAAGTCACTCCTTACTAAAACGAACAACGCTGCACGCCTTAAGAGCACATTGGTATTACCTAAGGATTCCCTTAATTTTTCCACTGCCCTTTGAAATGTTATTTTTTTTTTTTTTTACACACACACACACACACACACACACACACACACACACACACACACACACACACACACATATTCAACTTTTTGTGAAAGTTTTGTGGGTAATATAAAATAAAATATTTTAATTGTAATGATTTGTAAACTTAGGTGTGCATTTAGTGTGTAACTTTATTCATTTAGGCCTAGAATCTTTATGTGTGTAACTCTGTATAAATATAAATGCTCTCTATTGACATGAACATAAATAAATATATATATATATATATATATATATATATATATATATATGTTTTAGGTTAATATTGCCTTTATCTCTGTCTTTTTTTATATGTTTTGAATCTATTAAATATAAAGTGAATGTGTTAAAGTTGTTCATTTTTTTTTTCAAATAAAATTTGTTTAACCACATTGTTAAGAGTTTGTGGTAATATTCAGACTTTATTAAAACATCTTAAGAACATGTTAAGAAGGGGTGGCAGTAGCTCAGTGGGTTGAGAAGTCGTCTTTCAACCCGAAGGTAGTTGGTTCGATTCCCGCTCTCCCCACAGTTCATACTGTCGTTGTGTCCTTGGGCAAGACACTTAACCCACCTTGCCTCCAGTGGCTGTAACACTGGTAATTACTGTAGAACAATGTAAGTCGCTTTGGATAAAAGCGTCTGCTAAATGAATAAATGTAAATGTAAGAATGTTTGAAAAATCTCTCAAAATTTTACTCAACAAGGACCTTTTTACACATTTGCCATAACACATTAAGAAGTCAAGATACATTTAGTGTCAGATCTTTTATTAAGAATGACTTTCTTCCAACAAAAAAGAAAGGAAACAAGATGCATCTCCATTAAAAGAAAGTGAATAAACTTTTGAGAAAATCCAGACTCCAAGTTATCTCCAATAACAGACAAAATTTCAAAACTGACAAGCCTGCTTCCACCTGTTTCAGAAAACATACATATTAACAATACACATCTTTTAAGATAGTATTGATAATAGGAATACACATTTCATAACGAGAGCTCATACACAAGAAGTGAAAGTATACACCAGAAACAGATTTCAGAGACAAGTTGCATTTCTTCTCTTTCCTTTTCAGGCATACCCAATTACTGTCTTCATCTTTTTATATATACATTTTTTTTTTTTGCTGTTTTTATTTTTCTTCTTTGTTTGAAAAAAAAAATGTAAAAAAAAAATAAAAACGACTTCTTGTGCCTTTTTAATTTAACAGGACATCATTTATTATCTTAATTTATAGGAATGTTTTTAGTGATATAAAAAGAGAGAGGAAAAACTGCAGTGATTAACATAACAACAAAATAACTACAGCAACCGATACCGAGTTCCAAGCCCTGGTATCCACATCTAGACAACTCTTACCATTTCAACATTTATTCTTTTATTTAGTTTTAACATAATGACAGAGCAACGTTTTAATGTGTTTGTATATTTCCTTCATTTTCAATCCATAAATGAGAGGGTTAAACAAAGGGTGGTACATGATCATTTGCAAAGTCACTATGAAACGCACTATTTTAGAAAAATCTGTTTCTATTCGCACCAAAAGCACATCGTAAGTACTAAAAACTGTAAAATTTATCAAAACCAGCAGATGGGGAAGACACGTTTCTACAGCTTTTCTTCTCATTGCCTTAGAGCTTCGGTTTGCTATGATAAATACTCTTGAATATGTATAAAGGATGAAAATCACAGGAAAAAGCACAAGATTTGCAAAAACGAATAATCCATAGATGGTTAGTACTGTTGAGGTTACACAGTGAAGTCTGTAAACTGTGCTGTTACAGATGATTCCTTTAAAAATAAAATGACATAGTTTTTTGTTTGCATTCAGAATGATTGGCACTGAAGTTAGAAAAACAGGGTAGAGCCACGCTAACGCTATAAAAATCCGTATATTGGTTTTGTTCATTATAGTTGGATATTGAAGAGGCTTACAAATAGACACATATCTATCGTAGGCCATAGCTGCCAACAGTAAGAACTCAGAACCTGCCAAACTGTAATAAGTGAACCACTGGAAGAGACAAAATGAATAGGATATGACCTGATTCTTGGATAAAAGGTCGATTAAAATCTTGGGGTAGATCGTTGTGCTGTAAAGAATCGAGTTCAGACACAAAGCAGCAATAAAAATGTACATCGGCTCATGGAGGTTTGGGTGAATCCAAACAAGATACACAATAAGGCTGTTACAACAAATGACAAGGATATAGGCTAAAAGCATAATCACAAAATAGAGAGAACCATATTTCTGCACTTCAACATACCCATCTATAGTTATATAGGTCAAATTAGATCTGTTATCCATTGATGCGTGAAACCAGACAGTCTTGAACTGCTGAACAAACTCCACCAGGAAGGGAAGTGTTCAAAGTTTTTATCACTGCCTTTTCCTCAGTGGATCTCATTAAAAAACCTGTTGACATTATTAAGAAAACGCTGAACAGAACTAATAGAGTAGCAAATGTTTGGTGCACCAATTATTCTTTTGTATTTTTGTAGTTTGTTTTTAATTATTCGACCATGGGTCTGAAATAAAGTTGAATATAGCTAAAACTAAGGAGGTTTGACTGACACTGTGCTTCTTTATGTTGTTTTAAATATAATTGAATTACTCTGTTGAGAGAATAAACACATTAGATACTGTATTGTGTTTTTTATTGGAAGTACATTTTACTTGAAAGACTACTCATTTTCAAACTCTGGGATTCACCATGACACTGATGAAGTGCATTAATATTTACAGAAGACAAATGTTTTGTTGTATATTTATGTCCCCATCCCTAGTTATTTATTTTTCCCTCAACATTGAAATTATTCATCATCCTTGATAGTAATAATTGTTTGCAAGATTTGTTTGAGAAGAACAGCATCAATGCTTCTTCACAAAAGAATTCATGTTTGACTGAAACAAGCGAAAGACATAAGCTTATTCATGCATTAATATTGGCAATGGCAAATGGCACTTGGTAATGTTAAATTGCTAACATTAGTTTACCATAGTTTGTCGGGTTTGGTTTGAACTATCTGAACTGCACATGCATTTTTGAGCCAATAGTTGTCATAGAGCTGGCCTCTTAATAGAAAAATTTGCTTAAAATTGTACATAAACAAGATGCAGGGTTCCCGCGGGTCCTTGAAAAGTCTTGTGAAGTGAAATTAAGGTCTTAGATTTTGATTCATTGTGTTTACTCTTTTTATACTATAATGACAACAGAAACTACACAAAGGACTCTGATAAAAAGTTTACATACCCTGGTGATTTAGGCCTGATAACATGTACACAAGTTGAATCAAACAGGTTAGAATGGCTACTAAAGGTAACCATCCTCACAGTGTGTGTGAATAAAAGGTTAGTGAGTCTTTGGGCCCCTGACAGACCCTTGCATCTTTCATCCACTGCTGCTCCACTGATGTTTCTGTATTCTGAGTCATGGGGAGGCAAAATATTTCTCAGACAATCTGCAGGAAAAGAATATTGAACTGTTCAGGTAGTTCAGGTAGACCAACAACAATTTTAACCACAGCTGCCAGGAAAATTGTTGATGCTTTTGACATTCAAAGAAAAACCCACAAATAACTTGAAATACAGGACTTTCTGAAAAAAGAGGTGTGGGTATTTCAAGATGCACAATAAGGAAGTACTTGGAAGAAAAATGTGATGCATGGTGGAATCACCAGAAGAAAGCCATTACTACACAAATGCCACAAAGCATCCTGCTTACGATACACTACACAGCACAGAGACAAGCCTTAAAACGTCTGGAACAAAGTCATTTGTTGTGATGAGACCAAAATTTTACTTTGTGGGTTATGTAAACCTTTGATCAGGGTCATTTGGATAGTTTCTAAAGGATTATTAGGAACACCTGTTCAATTTCTCATTAATGCAAGAATCTAATCAACCAATCACATTTGCTTCAGTGCATTTAGGGGAGTGGTTTAGGGGAAACCATTTCTATGGTTTACAAAGAATGGTGTGAAAAGGTAAAAACATCCAGTATGCAGCAGTCCTGTGGACGAAAATGCCTTGTTGATGCTAGAGGTCAGAGGAGAATGGGACTGAAATAACCACTCGTTACAATCGAGGTCTGCAGCAAAGCATTTGTGAAGCCACAACACGCACAACCTTGAGGCGACAACAGCAGAAGACCCCCCCCGGGTACCACTCATCTCCACTACAAAGAGGAAAAAGAGGCTTCAATTTGCACGAGCTCACCAAAATTGGACAATTGAAGACTGGAAAAATGTTGCCTGGTCTGATGAGTCTCGATTTCTGTTGAGACATTCAGATGGTAGAGTCAGAATGTGGCGTAAACAGAATGAGAACATGGAACCATCATGCAGCATCTTTGGGATGTGGTGGAACGGCAGCTTTGTGCCCTGGATGTGCATCCCACAAATCTCCATCAACTTGTTGTGTGCAAAAACTGACCTCTCAGTCTTTGGCACAATCAGATGGAATAAGTCATGAACGCACCACCATTTCAATGCCATAGAGTCTTTATTGTTCACAACCAACACAATAAAGGACCCGAGTAGACACCCCTGCTCTACTGAAGATTATACATTAGACCCAAGCTTTTATACAGTTTTCACATGACAGTTTATTTATGTCTATTTCGTTAGGGCTTTGAGGACCCCTCCTCATCGGCCTCTTCTTCCTTTGAAACCTGGTTTCTCCAGACAAAGACTCTCTGTCCCGCCCAGTAAAATGTCCCTGTGTGTGTTTGCACAACCACCTTATCATGATTTAAACCATACATTTTTGACATCATGTTTTCTCTTTTACCTTCCCATGATCCTAGCTGTGTTATTATAACATATTCTCATCCATGCATAACTATAAATCCTAAGATAAGTAACATAAACCCCCCAGAAGTGAATAATAATCTAAGCACACAAAAACATACCCTTCACATATAAATATTACACCATAAACTGCAAGATGCTATCCTCTCAATATGGGCCAACATTTCTAAAGGATGCTTTCAGCACTTTGTTGAATCAATGTCATGTAGAATTAAGGCAGTTCAGAAGGAGAAAGGGGGTAAACACAGTATTAGTATGGTCTTCCTAATAATCCTTTAGGTGATTGTACATACAGCTCTGGAAAATGTTAAGAGACCAGTGCAATTAAACCCCATTGAAAACCTCTGGAATGTGATCAAGAGGAAGATGGATTGTCACAAGCCATCTAACAAATCCGGGCTGCACCAGGAGGGGCATAAAGTCATCCAACATCAAAAAGCTGTGATTCAAAATCAGGGTTATTCCACCAAATATTGATTTCTGAACTCTTCCTAAGTTAACACATTGTGTTATTGTGTAAGACTGTATTTTGACCAGTTGGTGACAAAGAGAGCGAAGGTAGTCCACACAGACTCAGAAGGAACAATAGCAGACATTGAGGATGGTTACAAGTACCTTGGAATACCACAGGCAAATGGAAACCTCAAAGAGGTAACAAAGAAAACAGCAACTGCCAAATACCTCCAACGAGTAAGGCAAGTCCTAAGAAGTCAGCTCAATGGCAAGAATAAGGCCCAGGCAATAAACAGCTACGCCCTGCCAGTGATCAGATACCCTGCGAGAATAATAAGGTGGCCAAAGGAAGAGATACAGACCACAGACGTTAAGACACGAAAGCTCCTCACCATGCATGGAGGGTTCCATCCCAAATCCAGCACCCTGAGACTGTACGCAACCCGCAAGGAAGGCGGCCATGGACTAGTGAGTGTCCTCACAAAAAGAGCTTACACTTATATTGAAGCCCATATTTCAGCCTGCCCCAATGCATCTGTGGCTTCAGATGTAGCTTTCCACCACCAGTGTGTGACTGTGGAGTAATTGAAAAACGTGAGCACTTTGAGTCTTTGAGCACTTTGAGTCTCTTGGGAAGGAAAAAAAAGTACAATAAAAATCAAAAGCATTATTATTATTATTATTATTATTATTTTTATTATTTTTATTATTTTTATTATTATTATTGTATTATTAATATTATAATTGTTCTAATGTTAACATTTCATTATGAATTATATAAGCCTAGCAAAAAGCATGCAGATGCAAACTGAATACTAGATCTGTGTGCTGTTAGTGAGTGGGTAGAAGACATAAGAAAGTGGCTCAGTATTCAATACAATAATTAGGAAAAACACAAAAATCTACATTTGGACAAAATCCCATGCTAGAGTATGCTGTAGTTTTGCACTGCGTCTTTGTACAGATTTGAGATCAACCAACAACACAACAGTCTTTTTTTGTCTTCACTACTGGTTTTAATTTGATACCACTGTGCAATCAATAAAAAAGACCACTACTTCTGTACTTCTGTACTTCTCCACTTGTTTGTATGACAGGAAAGAAAAGCAGTAGCAACACTCCAGTCACTATTGAGAGGGTACTTTTATTCATAAATGTGGGGAAACCTGTTAAATATTATAAAAGATTTCTCAAAATATTGTCTGATTATTTACAAATATCTAAAAAAACAGGCACACAGCACATGTAAAATAAATGTGTTAACAATTTCATGTCACATTCTTTAAAGCATATATTTAAACCATTTTCTAAACAACATATTTGCAAATGCTAATTTCTTAACATTTAGTCAGTTTAAGCACTGCTATTTAAATAATTAAAGACACAGCACGTTTAACATGTAATGTAAATGTGATGGCATATATTTAAAAACTGTCAATATTAGTTAGTAAATTCATTTTTGACTTGTTTAACTATATAAATACTCACTTTTGAATATTTTAAGTGCAATATTTTAAACATTTTATGTACAATTTTAGGGAGCTGTGCAATAGTGGAATGTGATGGATGTGTGTGTCAGAACTTATAGTCTTAATCTTTTTAACATTCTTAACATTTTATCCCTTTTTTAATTATATCCTTGTGTATTTATTTATTCAGTGCATCTAAGAAATTGCATTTGTTGTACAAAAAGATATTCTAAATCTAAACTATGGATTTTTGTTATAAACACAACACAACAGTATGTGTGTGTTTACAAATTGATGACAACGTTTATGACATAAATTCAAAGCCCTTTTCTATATATTCTATGCAAGTAAATTCATATTTTTGAGCTTTTTAATTATTACTTAAAAATTACGCAAAAATAAGCAACAAACTGTACTTCTGTAATAATAGAGACTCACATAACATAAATCTAAATATGCAATAATAATTCTTGAAAAGAACATTGATGCATTCATTTATTCTTAACAATTGAAGAGAGTAACTTCTTAATGTGTTTGTTAATTTCTTTCATTTTCACGCCGTATACGAGTGGATTGAACAAAGGATGATATATGATCATTTGCAAAGTCACTATGAAACGTACTGTTTTTGAAAATTCAACTTCTATTTGATGTAAAAGCACATCGTAAGTACTAAAAACTGTTAAATTAATCAAAATCAGCAAATGGGGAAGACATGTCTCTGCAGCTTTTCGTTTCATTTCCTTAGAGTTTTGGTTTGCTATAATAAATATCCTTGAATATGTATAAAGGATGAAAAGAAAAGGAACAATGACAATATGTACAAAAACAAATAATCCGTACATATTTAAGGCTGTTGAGCTGACACAGAAAAGTCTGTAAACAAGACTGTTACAGATGATTCCTTTGAAAATAAAATGACATAGCTTTCTCTTTGCATTTAAAACTAATTGCACTAAAGCTATAAAAACAGGGTAGAGCCACGCTAAAGCTATAAAACTCTTTACATTGGTTTTGTTCATTATAGTTGAATATTGAAGTGGTTTACAAATAGACACATATCTATCGTAGGCCATAGCTGCCAACATTAAAAATTCAGAACCTACTAAATTGTAATATGTGAACAACTGGAAGAGACAGGCTGGATAGGATATGACCTGCTTCTCGGATAAAAGGTCGATTAAAATCTTGGGGTAGATCATAGTGCTGTAAAGAATAGAGTTCAGACACAAAGCAGCAATAAAAATGTACATCGGCTCATGGAGGCTCGGACACATCCAGATAATGTAGACAATAAGGGAATTGCTGCAAATGATTAAAGCATACACAATAAACATAATCACAAAATAAAGAGAGCCATATTTAAGCAGCTCAACATACCCATCTATAGTAATATATTCAAAACCAGAGATATTATCCATTAAGAAGGGTTTAGTGTTTGTCCATGAATGGATGGACACAAATCTTCTGGAAGGGAAGTGTACAAATTTCTTTTATTACTTTCTGAACCTCAGTGGATCTCATTAAAAACTCCCAGCAACATGTGCTTAGTAAACAAATGTCCGCTAAAAGTATAGACTTGGTACCTTTTATTTCTTGTACTTGTTTGATTTGATCAAATACTGCTGTAGAAGTACTTACTAACTCACTATGAGTTTGATTAGTGCTGTAGTTCACTCCACTGACTAAACACTCACTGTACATACAATATATTAGACCTCATAAACAACAATCATAAAGTTTGCCTCATTCATTCTGTTGTTTACGCTGTTTACGCACTCGCAGACCAAGTACTGAGTGTGGAGTGGACCTAGAGCCCCCCGCGCTGCTGATGATTGGAAACTGGGTGATCAACTGAATTCACATTATGAACGTTTTCAAACTTCACACCCCTCCCCCACCCCACTATCACTACAGTGGACACTCCAGCAAGGCCCAACCTGGACGCCCACTCTTCCCCCACTGCCCTTTCAGTTCTGGAACAGGACGTGTGGAAGCAGTTCAGGAGACTGTGGCAACTTTCTGTTCTCTGATAACTCCGTCGCCCACTTTGCCCAGTGGTAGAGCCCGCTCTCAGCTAAAGAGTCCTGCAGTGGGCATAGTGGCACAGATCTTCCATCATGCCCTTGCTGATGGAAGGAGGTTTTTACTCAAAATCTCACAATACATGGCACCATTCATTCTTTCCTTTACACAGATCAGTTGTCCTTGTTCCTTTGCAGAAAAACAGCCCTAAAGCACAATGTTTCCACCCCCATGCTTCACAGTAGGTATGGTGTTCTTTGGATGCAACTCAGCATTCTTTCTCCTCCAAATACGACAAGTTGAGTTTTAACAAAAAAGTTCTAATTTGGTTTTATCTGACCATATGACATTCTCCCAATCCTCTTCTGGATCATCCAAATGCTCTCTAGCAAACTTTAGACGGCTCGGAAATGTACTGGCTAAAGCAGGGGGACACGTCTGGCACTGCAGGATTTGAGTCCCTGGCGGCAAAGTGGGTTAATGATGGTAGCTGTTGTTACTTTGGTCCCAGCTCTCTGCAGGTCATTCACAAGGTCTCCCTGTGTGCTTCTGGGATGTTTGCTCACTGTTCTTGTGATCATTCTGACCCCACGGGGTGAGATCTTGCATGGATCCGCCATGTGTTGGAGTTCACCCCGGTGAACGAGAGGGTCACTTCCCTGCGCCTTCGGGTCGGGGATAGGTCTCTCACTGTTGTTTGTGCTTACGGGCCAAATGGCAGTGCAAAGTACCCGGCCTTCTTGGAGTCTCTGGGAGGGGTGCTGGAAAGTGCTCCGACCAGGGACTCATCATTCTACTGGGGGACTTCAATGCTCACGTGGGCAGCGACAGTGACACCTGGAGGGGCGTGATTGGGAGGAACGGCCCCCCGGATCTGAACCCGAGCGGTGTTCTGTTATTGGACTTCTGTGCTAGCAACAGTTTGTCCATAACGAACACCATGTTCAAGCATAAGGGTGTCCATCAGTGCACGTGGCACCAGGACACCCTAGGCCGGAGGTCGATGATCGACTTTGTAGTTGTTTCATCTGACCTCCGACCGTATGTCTTGGACACTCGGGTGAAGAGAGGGGCGGAGCTGTCAACTGATCACCACCTGGTGGTGAGTTGGATCCGATGGCAGGGGAGAAAGCTGGAAAGACTCGGCAGGCCCAAACGTATTCTGAGGGTCTGTTGGGAACGTTTGGCAGAGCCCCCTGTCAGAGAGATCTTCAACTCCCACCTCCGACAGAGCTTCGACCAGATCCTGAGGGAGACTGGAGACATTGAGTGCGAGTGGACCATGTTCTCCACCTCCATTGTCGATGCAGCCACTCGAAGCTGCGGCCGTAAAGTCTCTGGTGCCTGTCGTGGCGGCAACCCCCGAACCCGGTGGTGGACACCGGAAGTAAGGGATGTCGTCAAGCTGAAGAAGGAGACCTATCAAGCCTGGTTGGCTCGTGGGACTCCTGAGGCAGCTGATAGGTACCAGCAGGCCAAGTGGACTGCAGCCCGCGTGGTTGTGGAGGCTAAAACTCGGGTCTGGGAGGAGTTCGGTGAGGCCATGGAAAAGCACTGCCTCTTATTAGCTTTTTGTTCTATTGTCTGAAATAATATTGACTTTGTTGTATTGGGGTGTCTGTACTTGTCCATATTGTACTGTGTATATAGTCTTTTATTTTATTTTTCTCGCTTTTTCTTTTTTCCTTCTGTGTTACATCTACCTGCAGATGCAGCATAAAAAAATAGAACACTGGTCTACCCTAAAGTCTGCAGTCCACCTCCACCTCAAAGAGAAAGGACATTCCTTTGAGGACAGCAACGTCTGAATTTTGTCCAGAGAGGCCAGATGGTTTTAGAGAGGGGTGAGGGAGGCCATTATTTTAGAAATGGAAAAGCCCTCTTTGAACAGAGAAGGTGGCCTCAGATTTATGTTTAGTATTTGCCACACAGTGTTTTAAACTAAACCAAAACAGTTTCACTCTAGAACAACACCTGAATGGAACAGTGTCACCTGAGCCTTTAACGACTCTCCCATCAGGAGTCACACTGCCCTTTCAGAGCTAACAACTATGAGACCAGAACAGTCTGGTCCAATCAGGTTTAGTGTCAGGTCAAACCCCTCCCTCTAGAGATAAATCTCAACTCTCTTACCAGAGTCCAGATGTTTTTGCTTTAACCTTTTCTTCAAGATGACCTGGATGACCGAGAACCTTCACAGAAATGTATACTGTAGTTTTGCACTGGGTCTTTGTACAGATTTGTGATCAACCAGTTTTTTTTTTGTCGTTACTACTAATTTTAATTTGATACCTTGTGGAATGAATGGAACTGACCATTACTTCTCTCACTAGTTGCAAGAAAATATTTTGTTATTGCCACTTGTGCAAGAACTGGTATGACAGAAAAGAAAAAGAGTAGCAACAATCCAGTCACTATGAGACTGTACTTTTATTCATGAATATGGGGAAAACAGTTAAATATAATATACAGTCGTACATGCATTTATTAACACATAATTTAATGGGAATGACTACTCACTTTCATTGTAAACATAGCTTATTCATAATGTAGTTTAAACATTCAGAAATAATGAGACTATAGTGTGACAAAATGGAAAAACCCCTGCTATACAAATGCAAAAGTTAGATTTCTCATTATTTAAAACTATCTAACTAAGATACTAACTAACTAACAATTTCTTGACACCCTTTACAACATATATTAAAACCCTATTTGCCATATTTGCAAAAGCAGATTTCTCAACATTTAGCCAGTTTAACCACTGCTATCTAAAGAATAAAAGACACGGCATGTTTAACATGTAATGTAAATGTGTTCACCAATTTATGGCATATATTTGAAAACTGTGTTAATTATCTGTTAGTAAATTCATATTTGACATGAATGCTCACTTTCAAACCTTTTTAGTGCAATGTTTTAACATTTTATGTGCAATTTTAGGGAGCTATGCAAAAGTGGAATGGGATGGATCTATGTGTCAGAACTTATAGTCTTAATCTTTTTAACATTCTTAACATTTTAACCATTTTTAATTATATCTTTGTGTATTTATTTATTCATTGCATCTGAGGATTGCATCCAATTTTGTTGTACAATAAAGATATTCTAAATCCAAACTATGGATTTCTTCCTTATAGATGTGTGTTAACAATTTCTTAACAACGTTTATAAACGTTCAATTCAAAACCCTTTTCTATATTCTATGCAAGTAAATGTATTTTTTAAATCTTTTAAATGATTACTTAAGCCTGTTACATAAGCATTAACTCACTGTACGTCTGTCATAATAAAGACTCACATAACATAAATCTAAATATTTTACGTGAATTGATGCATTCATTTATTCTTAACAATTGAAGAGAGTAACTTCTTAATGTGTTTGTTAATTTCTTTCATTTTCACGCCGTATACGAGTGGATTGAACAAAGGATGATATATGATCATCTGCAAAGTCACTATGAAACGTACTGTTTTTGAAAATTCAGTTTCTATTCGCAGTAAAAGCACATCGTAAGTACTAAAAACTGTTAAATTAATCAAAATCAGCAGATGGGGAAGACATGTCTCTGCAGCTTTTCGTTTCATTTCCTTAGAGCTTCGGTTTGCTATAATAAATATCCTTGAATATGTATATAGGATGAAAAGCAATGGAACAATGACAATATGTACAAAAACAAATAATCCGTACATATTTAAGGCTGTTGAGCTGACACAGAAAAGTCTGTGAACAAGACTGTTACAGATGATTCCTTTGAAAATAAAACGACATAACTTATTCTTTGTATTCAAAACTAATTGCACTAAAGTTAGAAAAACAGGGTAGAGCCACGCTAAAGCTATAAAACTCTTTACATTGGTTTTGTTCATTACAGTTGGATATTGAAGTGGTTTACAAATAGACACATATCTATCGTAGGCCATAGCTGCCAACAGTAAGAACTCAGAACCTACTAAATTGTAATAAGTGAACCACTGGAAGAGACAGGCTGGATAGGATATGACCTGCTTCTCGGAGAAAAGGTCGATTAAAATCTTGGGGTAGATCATAGTGCTGTAAAGAATAGAGTTCAGACACAAAGCAGCAATAAAAATGTACATCGGCTCATGGAGGCTCGGACGCATCCAGATTACATAGACAATAAGGGAATTGCTGCAAATGATTAAAGCATACACAATAAACATAATCACAAAATAAAGAGAGCCGTATTTAAGCAGCTCAACATACCCATCTATAGTAATATATTCAAAACCAGAGATATTATCCATTAAGAAGGGCTTTAGTTTCTGTCCATGAATGGATGGACACAAATCTTCTGGAAGGGAAGTGTACAAATTTCTTTTATTACTTTCTGAACCTCAGTGGATCTCATTAAAAACTCCCAGCAACCTGTGCTTAGTAAACAAATGTCTTAGAGGCTGACTTTATGATGATTCTAGAGGCACTGCTAAAAGCATACTGTAGAGTTGGTACTTGGTATTTCTTGTACTTGTTTAATTTCCTCCGATACTGCAGTAGAAGTACTCACTAACTCACAGCAGTAGGATTTTTATTAGTGTTGTAGTGGAGACAAACTCTAACCCTGCATTGAAATTGAAGTTTAGCAGTGTACCCACATAATTAATTTAGTAGTAATAGACAATTTTATTCAACGTGTTTAAAATTTGAATAATCTCTTAAAGCAGTATCATTTTACTCAACAAGGACATTTTTACACATTTACCATAAGACATAAATACACCAAGATGCATTGAGTAGGCATTTAATGACCTACCAAGAGCCAGTTGAAAATCTCTTAAATTGACGTTTTCAGTCGGTTGAGATGTTAATTGGATCACAATTCATGCTTTGAACAAAAGGTGCCGCTCTGTTTACTGCAAACTCGCTTTCAACAAGTTGATGCAGTTATTCAGGAAGCCTCACCCTTATTCAAATCAGGTGTGGCGGCACAAATAAATCCATTTTAGCAAAAGGCATTCACTTACCGTATGTGTCGGGTCATGTGTAAATCGCGGTTAATTACAGCCAGACTTAGAAAAACGTACAAATGGACAAACGTTAGCCTGTATTTTAAATAAATATGAGGCACAGTTGACATTTACTTAGAGACTGTTAGAACTGGATTTTAGGACGGTGATGGAAAAAGTTAGTCTAGGGCTTCAATGGTGACTTTACAAGTGTAAAAAAAACTGTTCTGCTCTGTTCGGCTCTGGTCTCTTGAGCTAAGTTATTGTTGCGTGACAACTCTGGGGTGAAACAAGTGTACATTCATTGTTTTATTTAGTCTTAACATAATGAGTGAGCAACATTTTAATAATTTTCAATCCATAAATGAGAGGGTTAATCAAAGGGTGGTGCATGATCATTTGCAAAGTCACTATGAAATGCACTGTTTTGGGAAAACAAATTCAAATTGGGTAACCAGTGCTGGTGAGGACCGGACTCCTGACACTTCTGTCATCTGACTTTTTACACACCAGAGAATGACCATCACTGATTTCTGTGCATTACACAAATGCTATTCTATTGTACTCTACATTACAAAACATATTGGGTAAAAGTGGGTAGATGATATCAAAAAGTGACTCAGTATTCAAAGGATTCATTTAATTGAGGAAAATGTCTGTGAAGGTTCTCAGTCATCCAGGTCATCTTGAAAAAAAAGGTTAAAGTAAAAGTATCTGGACTCAGTTTTCAAGGTGAAGATGTTTTGTCTAAAATTCCAAGAGATTCAAATTGATAAAGTCTCTTGGAATTAGAGACAAACACCTTCACCTTGAAATTAAAGTCAGATGCTTTTACTAACCTTTTAATTGAGAAAAGCACTAAAACCTACATTTGGTCTAGTGGGGTTTAAGATAGCATGCTAAAATATACATTTCAATGATAATGTATGCTGCAGTCTTGCACTGGTCATTCGTACTGATTTGTGATCAAACATTTGTTGTTATTTGATGCCACGTGGAATGAATGAAAAAGAACACTTCTGTTATTAACTTGCAAGAACAGATTTTGTTGATGCTACTTGAGAAAGAATTTGTATGACAGGCAAGAAAAAGAGTAACAACAATCCAGTCACTATGAGACTGTACTTTTATTCATGAATGTGGGAAATATGTAAATATACAGTCGTACATGCATTTTTTAACACACAATTTAATGGGAATGACGTCTCACTTTCATTTTCAAATTCAGAAACAATGGTACTATAGTGTGACAAAATGGGAAAAGCATTGCTAAAACTTGCTATTGTTAGTTTTCTCAAAATATTGTCTGATTACTTACAACTATCGAAAGAAAAACAGGCACACAGCACATGTTAATTAAATGTGCTAACAATTTCATGACATCCAAATCCCTTTTCTAAACAACATATTTGCAATGCAAAAGTTACTGTGCTCAACTTTTAGTCAGTTTAATCAATGCTATCTTATCTCAATAATTAATTAATTATTATTATTATTATTATTATTATTATTATTATTATTATTATTATTATTATTATTATTATTATTATTATTATATTCAGTGCTAGTAAATTCATATTTGACTTGTTAAGCTGTACTAATGCTAACTTTTACATTTTTTAGTGCAATTTTTAACATTTTATGTGCAATTTTATTGGAGCTGTGCAACAGTGGAATGGGATGGATTTTGAACTTATAGCCTTAGTCCTTTTAACATTCTTAACATTGTAACCCTTTTTAATTATATTCGTATTAGTTTATTAGGTGCATCTGAGGATTGTATCCAATTTTGTTGTACAATAAAGATATTATAAATCTAAAATATGGATTTGTTCGTTATAGATTTATTTGTGTGGTAACAATTTCATGACAACGTTTATATAAATTTAAAACCCTCTTCCATATTCTATGCAAGTAAATTTATAATTTTGAGCTTTTTTAATTATTACTTAAGCCTGTTACATAAGCTTTAACTCACTGTACTTCTGTCATAATAAAGACTCACATAAAATCTAACAAAATAATTGCAAATAATTATGCAATGATAGTTGTTGAAAAGAACATTGATGCATTCATTTATTCTTAACAATTGAAGAGAGCAACTTCTTAATGTGTTTGTTAATTTCTTTCATTTTCACGCCGTATACGAGTGGATTGAACAAAGGATGATATATGATCATCTGCAAAGTCACTATGAAACGTACTGTTTTTGAAAATTCAGTTTCTATTCGCAGTAAAAGCACATCGTAAGTACTAAAAACTGTTAAATTAATCAAAATCAGCAAATGGGGAAGACATGTCTCTGCAGCTTTTCGTTTCATTTCCTTAGAGCTTCGGTTTGCTATAATAAATATCCTTGAATATGTATAAAGGATGAAAAGAAAAGGAACAATGACAATATGTACAAAAATAAATAATCCATACATATTTAAGGCTGTTGAGCTGACACAGAAAAGTCTGTAAACAAGACTGTTACAGATGATTCCTTTGAAAATAAAACGACATAGCTTTTTTTTTGCATTCAAAACTAATTGCGCTAAAGTTAGAAAAACAGGGTAGAGCCACGCTAAAGCTGTAAAGATCCTTACATTGGTTTTCCTCATTATAGTTGAATATTGAAGAGGTTTACAAATAGATATGTGTCGATCGTAGGCCATAGCTGCCAACATTAAAAATTCAGAACCTACTAAATTGTAATATGTGAACAACTGGAAGAGACAGGCTGGATAGGATATGACCTGCTTCTCGGATAAAAGGTCGATTAAAATCTTGGGGTAGATCATAGTGCTGTAAAGAATAGAGTTCAGACACAAAGCAGCAATAAAAATGTACATCGGCTCATGGAGGCTCGGACGCATCCAGATTACATAGACAATAAGGGAATTGCTGCAAATGATTAAAGCATACACAATAAACATAATCACAAAATAAAGAGAGCCATATTTAAGCAGCTCAACATACCCATCTATAGTAATATATTCAAAACCAGAGATATTATCCATTAAGAAGGGTTTAGTGTTTGTCCATGAATGGATGGACACAAATCTTCTCGAAGTAAAGTGTAAATATTTCTTTTATTACTTTCTGAACCTCAGTGGATCTCATTAAAAACTCCCAGCAACTTGTGCTTAGTAAACAAATGCCTTCAAACCATACCCATTTAATGGAACCCCTGAAAAGGGCCTCAAATAAGGGCACCACCATACAGCGATATACCTCTGTCCACCAGAGGGCAGGCTTCAAAAGCAGAAATATAAGGAGAAATCCAATAACAAACTGTTTACAGCCTGATACAAAAAAACGCTCTGGTCTCTAGAGCTAAGTTATTGTTCTAAGTTCCCTCAGCCTAACTTTAGAATTATGAATTATTAAGAGATGGGTGACTTTGATTGCATGTGGGTGCCATTTTGAGCCCAGGTGGTTGCTAGGCCTGAAAATGACTGAGTGCTAGTTGTTAGGATATTTTGCTGTATTATTATGTTCCCTACATTGACCGACCGGCCAAGAAGCATGGGTCTGCTTTTTTTGGTGAAATAGTTTGGCTCGGTTGTTTCCCCAGTTTAAGTAAATCCAAATTCTTGATCATTTTCATTTATTGTCTTGAGCTTACCTTTTTTGTCTTTCTTCTGCTCACTGCTCAGGCTCGAGCCTTTCTCAGGGTCAGAATTTTCTCCAGGACCTAGGTCAGATGGACAACATTTTCTTTTCAAATATTTTTTCATTGCTCTTAGCTTCGATGGATAATCTGCAGCGCTGTCTCACTCGCAGCATGACTATATACTTTCGTATTTAGAGCGATACTGCATTATAGTGGAAGAGCGTGTAAATGTTCACTACACGCCACACGCTTAGATTACCAATCAGGTGAAATTTAATAATTTTCCAAGGCACACCTGACGATCTCTCACGACACACTAGTGTACCACAGCACACTGGTTGAAAAAACAGATTATTGCTGCCAATCTGAACCTGGGGAACAAAGTGAACATATTGGTAATGCACTTCAAGTTACTGTATTTTATTAAGGTTTCTTATTTATTTCACTACAGTTCTGGTGTATGAATGTGTGACTGCGGAAATGAGTTTGGTGGTGGTCGGAGGTGTGAGTGCCTTGTTTTTGGAAGCACCAGGTGTGTGTGTGTGCGTGTGTGTGTGCGTGTGTGTATGTGTGCGTGTCTGTGTTTTTGCGTGTCTGAGTTTTTGCGTGTCTGTGTGTGTGTGTGTGTGTGCGTGCATGTCTGTGTGTGTGCGTGCCTGTGTTTTTGCGTGTGTGTGTGTGTGCGTGTCTGTGTGTGTGCGTGTCTGTGTGTGTGCTCGCGTTTTGTGCGTGCATGTGTGTGCGAGTGTGTGTGTGTGTGTGCGTGTCTGTGTGTGTGTGCGTGTCGGTGTTTTTGCGTGTCTGTGTGTGTGCGTGTCTGTGTGTGTGCGTGTTTGTGTGCGTGCATGTGTGTGTGTGCGTGTGTGCATGCGAAGTTTGACAAACAGGGTAGAGCCACGCTAAAGCTATAAAACACTTTACATTGGTTTTGTTCATTATAGTTGGATATTGAAGAGGTTTACAAATAGACACATATCTATCGTAGGCCATAGCTGCCAACAGTAAGAACTCAGAACCTGACAAACTGTAATAAGTGAACCACTGGAAGAGACAAAATGAACAGGATATGACCTGCTTCTCGGATAAAAGGTCGATTAAAATCTTGGGTTATATTGTAGTGCTGTAAAGAATAGAGTTCAGACACAAAGCACCGATAAAAATCAGCTCATGGAGGTTTGAGAATTCAAATGAGATACACAATAAGCTATTACAATAATATAGGCTAAAAGATAATTATAAATTAGACAAACATTTCTGCACTTCAACATACCCATCTATAGTTATATAGGTCAATTAGATCTGTTATCAAGTGATGCGTGAAACCAGCCTTGAACTGCAGAACAAAATCCACACGGAAGGGATGTGTTTAAAGTTTTTATCACTCTCAGTCGATCTCATTAAAAACCTGTTGACATTATTAAGGAATCACTGAACAGAACTATTAGAGTAGAAAATGTTTAGTGCACCAATTATTATTTTGTATTTTTGTGCTGTTTGTTTTGAATTATTGGACCATGATTCTGAAATAAAGTTTTGATGCACATTTTATGTCTGATTATTTCTATTTATATATATTATTTTATTGTAATATAGTCTGATTATTTACAACTATCTAAAGTAAAACAAGCACACTACACATGTAAAGTAAATGTGTAAACAGTTTCATGACAACCAAATTCCATTTCTACAACATATTTTCAAATGCTAATGTTCTTAACAGTTTTTAGTAAATTCATATTAGACTTGTTTAGCTGTACAAATTCTCACTTTTGATTTATTTGTTATAGATTTTAAACATAATTGGCTCAAAATATAGTTCGTTATCTGCTATCTAAAGAATAAAACATAGACAATTCTTGAAAAGAACATTGATAGATTCATTTATTCTTTACAATTGAAGAGAGTAACTTCTTAATGTGTTTGTTAATTTCTTTCATTTTCACGCCGTATACGAGTGGATTGAACAAAGGATGATATATGATCATTTGCAAAGTCACTATGAAACGTACTGTTTTTGAAAATTCAGTTTCTATTTGAATTAAAAGCACATCGTAAGTACTAAAAACTGTTAAATTAATCAAAATCAGCAGATGGGGAAGACATGTCTCTGCAGCTTTTCGTTTCATTTCCTTAGAGCTTCGGTTTGCTATAATAAATATCCTTGAATATGTATAAAGGATGAAAAGAAAAGGAACAATGACAATATGTACAAAAATAAATAATCCGTACATATTTAATGCTGTTGAGCTGACACAGAAAAGTCTGTAAACAAGGCTGTTACAGATGATACCTTTGAAAATAAAATGACATAACTTATTCTTTGCATTCAAAACTAATTGCACTAAAGTTAGAAAAACAGGGTAGAGCCACGCTAAAGCTATAAAAATTCTTACATTGGTTTTCCTCATTATAGTTAAATATTGAAGAGGTTTACAAATAGAAACATATCTATCGTAGGCCATAGCTGCCAACAGTAAGAACTCAGAGCCTACTAAATTGTAATATGTCAGCAACTGGAAGAGACAGGCTGGATAGGATATGACCTGCTTCTCGGAGAAAAGGTCGATTAAAATCTTGGGGTAGATCATAGTGCTGTAAAGAATAGAGTTCAGACACAAAGCAGCAATAAAAATGTACATCGGCTCATGGAGGCTCGGACACATCCAGATTACATAGACAATAAGGGAATTGCTGCAAATGATTAAAGCATACACAATAAACATAATCACAAAATAAAGAGAGCCGTATTTAAGCAGCTCAACATACCCATCTATAGTAATATATTCAAAACCAGAGATATTATCCATTAAGAAGGGTTTTAGTGTTTGTCCATGAATGGATGGACACAAATCTTCTGGAAGGGAAGTGTACAAATTTCTTTTATTACTTTCTGAACCTCAGTGGATCTCATTAAAAACTCCCAGCAACCTGTGCTTAGTAAACAAATGTCTTCAAACTTTAGAGGCACTGCTAAAAGTATAGACTTGGTTCTCTAGATACTTAAGTGAGTAAAGTGGTTTGCTGCAGTATCTAGAGGAAACTAAATGAGTACTCAATAAACAATTATCTCGATGATAAAGAAATTAGCCACGATCAATTAATCTTTTTTGTTTTCATGGCGATGAGTGACTTGATCACCTATATGCATTTACATTACATTTACATTTAATCATTTAGCTGACGCTTTTATCCAAAGCGACTTACATTGTTCTACAGTAATCACCAGTGTTACAGCCACTGGAGGCAAGGTGGGTTAAGTGTCTTGCTCAAGGACACAACGACAGTATGAACTGTGGGGAGAGTGGGAATCGAACCACCTACCTTCTGGTTGAAAGACGACTGCTCTACCCACTGAGCTACTGCCGCCCCCTGGTAGGGTCTCCCAAGGCAAACAGGTCCTAGGTGACGGGCCAGACAAAAGCGGTTAAAACCCCTTATGGATAGAATAATATCGAGGACCGAGGCGTCGCCGGTATGTCACACCCGGGGCCCCACCCTGGAGCCAGTCCCGGGGTTGGGGCTTGCATGCGAGCATCTTGTGGCCGGGCCTTCGGGTTGGGGATAGGTCTCTCACTGTTGTTTGTGTTTACGGGCCAAATGGCAGTGCAAAGTACCCGGCCTTCTTGGAGCCTCTGGGAGGGGTGCTGGAAATTGCTTCGACCGGGGACTCCATCGTTCTACTGGGGGACTTCAACGCTCACGTGGGCAGTGACAGTGACACCTGGAGGGGCGTGATTGGGAAGAACGGTCCCCCGGATCTGAACCCGAGCGGTGTTCTGTTATTGGACATCTGTGCTAGTAACAGTTTGTCCATAACGAACACCATGTTCAAGCATAAGGGTGTCCACCCTAACATACTGTGAGGGTCTGTTGGGAATGTTTTGCAGAGCCGCCTGTCATAAAGATCTTTAACTCCCACCTCCGGCAGAGCTTCGACCAGATCCCGAGGGAGGTTGGAGACATTGAGTCCAAGTGGAGCATATTCTCCACCTCTCCAGCCCGCTTGGCCTGCGACTCGCCCATCACCCAGGCCGAAGTCACTGAGGTAGTTTGGAAGGTCCTCGGTGGCAAGGCACCGGGAGTGGATGAGATACGCCCTGAGTACCTCAAGTCTCTGGATGTTGTGGGGCTGTCTTGGTTGACACGCCTCTGCAACATCGCGTGGCGGTCGGGGACAGTACCTCCCTCTGGACTGGGTGGTGGTCCCAACTACAGAGGGAGCACACTCCTCAGCCTCCCCGGGAAAGTCTATGCCAGGGTACTGGAGAGGAGAATGCGGCCGATAGTTGAACCTCAGATCCAGGAGGAACAATGCGGTTTTGTCCTGGTAATGGAACACTGGACCAGCTCTATACCCTCTCCAGGGGCTGGAGGGTTTATGGGAGTTTGCTCAACCAGTCCACATGTGCTTTGTGGATCTGGAGAAGGCATTCGACTGTGTCCCTCGTGGTGCCCTGTGGGGGGTGCTCTGGGAGTATGGGGTCCAGGTCCCTTTGCTAAGGGCTGTCCGGTCCCTGACCGGAGCAGGAGCAGTTCATTGCCGGCAGTAAGTCAGACCTGTTCCCGGTGAATGTTGGACTCTGGCAGGGCTGCCCTTTGTCACCGGTCCTGTTCATTATCTTTATGGACAGGATTTCTAGGTTTTCAGCCAGGGGCCGGAGGGAGTCTGGTTTGGGGACCACAGGATTTCATCTCTGCTTTTTGCAAATGATGTTGTCCTGTTGGCTCCATCAAGCCAGGACCTTCAGTGTGCACTGGGACGGTTTGCAGCCGAGTGTGAAGCGGCTGGGATGAGGATCAGCACCTCCAAGTCTGAGACCATGGTTCTCAGTCGGAGAAGGGTGGCTTGTCCCCTCCAGGTTGGTGGAGAGCTCCTGCCTCAAGTTGAGGAGTTCAAGTATCTCGAGGTCTTGTTCACGAGTGAGGGAAGGAAGGGCGTGAAATCGACAGGCGGATCGGTGCAGCTTCTGGAGTGATGCGGTCGATGTACTGGTCTGTCGTGGTGAAGAAGGAGCTGAGCTGTAAGGCAAAGCTCTCGATTTACCGGTAAAATCTACGTTCCTACTCTCACCTATGGTCATGAGCTTTGGGTCATGACCGAAAGAACGAGATCCCGGATACAAAAGGCCAAAATGAGCTTTCTCCACAGAGTGGCGGGCGCCCCCTTAGAGATAGGGTGAGGAGCTTGGTCACTCAGGAGGAGCTCAAAGTAGAGCCGCTCCTCCTCCACATCGAGAGGAGCCAGCTGAGGTGGCTCGGGCATCTGTTTTGGATGCCCCTATACGCCTCCCTAGGGAGGTGTTCGGGCATGTCCCACCGAGGAGACCCGGGAAGACCTAGGACACGCTGGAGGGACTATGTCTCTCGGCTGGCCTGGGAACGCCTCGGTATCCCCCCGGAAGAGCTGGAGGAAGTGTCTGGGGAGAGGGAAACCTGGGCATCTCTGCTTAGACTGCTGACCCCGTGACCCCGGATAAGCTGTAGAAGATGGATGGATGGATGGAGTGACTTAATCGTATATCGTCCCACTCCTATTCCTTATTTTATGTTGGCTGTCAATGTTTTCCTGTCTGGACTACATCATTTTATGGGACTTGGTTCGACCACCAGGTGGTGATCAGTTGCCAGCTCCGCCCCTCTCTTCACCCAAGTGTCCAAGACTTACGGCCGGAGATCATACGAAACAACCACAAAGTCGATCATCGACCTGACCTCCGACCTGGTGCCCCATACACTGGCGGACACCCTTATGGTTGAACATGGTGTTTGTTATAGACAAACTGTGACTAGCACAGAAGTCCAATGACTGAACACCACTCATGTTCAGATCGTGGTGGAGGTTGTTTCTCCCAATCACGTTGTCACTGTCGCTGTCTAACCTCTCTCAAGGGGCATGGTTCCAGAGCCCAAGTTGTGCCTGGAGGAAGTCCTTAATGAAGCGACAAGCAAGGACCGTGATGTTGCACAGGCCTAACCCAAAAGAGTGATGTGGGGCCAACCTCCTGGACACGGAAACTGGCTTTAGGGACATGCTAATTTTTAAATTCTAAAGTATCCTTTAACTAACCCGTTTCTGATCAACCATTTACACAAATAGTCAATTTTGTCGCCATTACTTTGGTCATTGCCTTTCACACAGTTTTTGTTGACATTAGACATGGAAAGATTTAAATGACAAGCAAGAAAAAGACTAGCAACAATCCAGTCACAATGAGACTTTAATTTAAGAATGTGGTGAAACTTATTAAATATAATGTAATCAATATGTATTTGTAAAGAACGTTTTGACTTTAAATATTATCCCAACCATGTTTTCTTAGCTTGAAATAGTTGTGCTGGAAAAAATAGTAAGTGATTATTGGGTGGGAAAACAAACTCCAGGTCAACATTTCCGAGTGATTTATGTGGCACAATTTCACTCACAGGTAAAGCTTTACATAGTTATCATCAGACTTAAATAAGCAAACCTAAATGCTTTTATTAGAAATGACTACTCAGCTTTATTTTAAACACAGCCTGCTCATCATAAAGTGTGTTTAATCACTGCTATTTCAGAATCATTATGAATATAGTGAGACCAGAAAACAAGGAAAAGCCATTCTAATGCTATACAAATGCTAACGTTAGATTTCTCTAAATAATGTTTGATTATTTACAGCTATCTAAAGAATAACAGACACACGCTGCACATGTAACGTAAATGCATTAAAAAAATGTATGACATATTAAAAAACCTATCAATAATCTATTAAAGTAAATGTCTTAAAAAGTCATGACAACATATATTACATAAATAAATTCTTACACCTTAAAGTAACCGATCAGCTTTTTAATTATTACTCAAACCTGTTACAAAAGCATAAAAAAATGCACTTCTGTCATAATGGAGACTCACATAACATAGCGAAACAAATATTACTTTATAAAAATAATATTAATGTATAATATTGATGTATATGCAAAAGCAAGAAGTGACAAGTCCATATTCATTTCTTTTCTGTAAATGAAAAAAGCATCTTCTTAATGTGTTTGTTAATTTCTTTCATTTTCACGCCGTATACAACTGGGTTCAACAAAGGATGATATATGATCATTTGCAAAGTCACTATAAAACGTACTGTTTTGAAAATTCAGTTTCTATTCGCAGTAAAAGCACATCATAAGAACTGAAAACTGTAAAATTTATCAAAATCAGCAGATGGGAAGACATGTCTCTGCAGCTTTTCGTTTCATTTCCTTAGAGCTTCGGTTTGCTATAATAAATATCCTTGAATATGTATAAAGGATGAACACCACAGGGAAAATAACAAGATTTGCAAAAATGAATAATCCGTACATAGTTAATGCTGTGGAGGTTACACAGTAAAGTCTATGAATTGTGCTGTTACAGATGATTCCTTTGAAAACAAATTGACATAGTTTATTCTTTGCATTCAAAACTAATTGCACTAAAGTTAGAAAAACAGGGTAGAGCCACGCTAAAGCTATAAAAATTCTTACATTGGTTTTGTTCATTATAGTTAAATATTGAAGAGGTTTACAAATAGATACGTGTCGATCGTAGGCCATAGCTGCCAACACTAAGAATTCAGAACCTACTAAATTGTAATAAGTGAACCACTGGAAGAGACAGGCTGGATAGGATATGACCTGCTTCTCGGATAAAAGGTCGATTAAAATCTTGGGGTAGATCATAGTGCTGTAAAGAATAGAGTTCAGACACAAAGCAGCAATAAAAATGTACATCGGCTCATGGAGGCTCGGACGCATCCAGATTACATAGACAATAAGGGAATTGCTGCAAATGATTAAAGCATACACAATAAACATAATCACAAAATAAAGAGAGCCGTATTTAAGCAGCTCAACATACCCATCTATAGTAATATATTCAAAACCAGAGCTATTATCCATTAAGAAGGGTTTTAGTGTTTGTCCATGAATGGATGGACACAAATCTTCTGGAAGGGAAGTGTACAAAGCTTTTATTACATTCTGAACCTCAGTGGAGCTCATTAAAAACTCCTAGCGACTAGCGATGTCTTCAAACTTTCAAATAGTGTTTCCGTAGACCTGCAGTGAGACTATGGCGGTGTGTTGATGACGTCATTAGGTGTGTGTTTGGAGAGGAGTTAAAAGAATGTGTTTTAGGACTGTGTGAGATGCATTGATTTTAACTTTTGATACTTTTGAGTTTACTCAGTGTTTTGCTCACATCAAAAGGATGTGCACAGTGTTTATATTAATTTATGTAGATTTATGTAAATGACCCACAAGTAATTTAGATCTTAAACCATTTGATTGTTTCTTTTGTACCAGGCTGTAAACATGATTTTTACACTTGTAAAGTCGCCATTGGGTTACTCTTTATATTTGTGCTTTTGGAGCCTGCCCTCTGGTGGACGGAGGTATATCGCTGAATTTCGCCGTATGGCGACGCCCTTACGTGACGACCTTTTAGGAGGTTCCATGGGAGACGCTTGTCTTAAACACACAATAGCGCTGCTTAAGATCAGTGCAAAAGGATTTCTTTAGAAAAAGATGTCTGCTCATAAACAAGGCTGGTGTCATTAAACAACTGTTACTGTATCAGTTAAAACACAGGGTTTCAGTGGTAGAATGTTGGTAACCAGAAGCTTTTTTTTATATAGCGCTTTTCTACCTTCTGTAGTAGGTACTCAAAGCGCTTTACATTAAGCTTCAATTTACGCGGTAAACTTGTAATTAACTAATCAGTAATTAAGTAATTAATTATAGTTAGCCTGTTAAAATATACATTTCAAAGCTACTGTATCCCACAGTTTAGCTCTATTGCATGTTACTCATTTGTGATCAACCATATAGACAACCAACCACAATCATTTTGTAAAAGGATTTATAAGACATGCAAGAAAAAAGGAGTAGCAATGATTTTCACAATGACAAAATACTTAATCATTAAATATGGTAAAACCTGTTACATATAAAATATAATCTTATTCTTTAAGGTATAGATTATTCTAGAGATACTTAAAAAGAAAAAAAGGTTAAAGTAAAAGCATCTAGACTTCGTTTTCAAGGTAAAGACCTTTCGTCTCTAATTCCACGAGACTTTATCATCTTTGAAAGCTGAAACGTCTTCACCTTGAAAACTGGGTCCAGATGCTTTTACTTCATCCTTTTTTTCAAGATGTCCTGGATGACTGAGAATCTTCACAGACAACTATATACTTTACATTAAATATTTGACATTTTAACGGGAGTCTAACAAACAACATAAACGCTACAAAAAATAATGCTAAACACAAAAAATGGACCAATGTTTTGTTTAATGTACGCTTGTGTTTTAGGTGTTTTTATTTTTAATTATTGTTTAGTGTTTTTTACAATCAACTACTTATGAGTGATGCACTTTTTAATTTTTGTTGTACATATGACAATGACATTATAGATCTATCTATCTATCTTATCTATCTAACAGACTTTTCTTTTCATATTCTTTTATCATTTAATTAACTGTGACAGGAAATAGTTGAGTAGTGTCCAAAGTATAATCCACACTCCACAACATTTTAGTCCTGTCTTTATTGAAATACACCTTCACGTTAGACATAACTAAGCAAACCAAAATGCATTTATAAAGAGACCATTTATTAGGAATACTCACTATTATTTTAAACATAGTCTTCTCAAAATGTAGTCACTATTTCAGAATCAATGTGACCAATGGAAAAAACATGCTCAAGCGATACACATGGAAACAGAAGATTTGTTCATTAAAGTTGGATAGACAGTTTAAAGCACTGCAATTTACATAAAAAAACAGACACAGCACATTTAACATATTAGGTTAATGTGTTAACAATTTCATTACAACTGTCATGGCATATATTTGAACCCATTTTCCCAAAAATTATAAAATATTTGACATGACATTTAATTATTACAAAACATCACAAAATATATATCAAAATAAGCAATAATAATTCTTGAAAAGAACATTGATACATACTTGGTCTATATTCATTTATTCTTAACAATTGAAGAGAGCAAATTCTTAATGTGTTTGTTAATTTCTTTCATTTTCACGCCGTATACGAGTGGATTCAACAAAGGATGATATATGATCATTTGCAATGTAACTATAAAACGTACTGTTTTTGAAAATTCAGTTTCTATTCGCAGTAAAAGTATATCATATGCACTGAAAACTGTAAAATTAATCAAAACCAGCAGAGGGGGAAGACATGTCTCTGCAGCTTTTCGTTTCATTTCCTTAGAGCTTCGGTTTGCTATGATAAATATCCTTGAATATGTATAAAGGATGAAAAGCAAAGGGAAAATAACAAGATTTGCAAAAATGAATAATCCGTATATACTTAACGCTGTTGAGCTGACACAGTGAAGTCTGTAAACAGTGCTATTGCAGACAATTCCTTTAAAAATAAAATGACATAGCTTTTTCTTTGCATTCAGAATCAGTGGGACTACAGTGTGACAAACAGGGAAAAGCCACGCCAAAACTATGAAAATGCTAATGTTGGTTTTGTTCATTATAGTTAAATATTGAAGAGGTTTACAAATAGATACGTGTCGATCGTAGGCCATAGCTGCCAACAGTAAGAATTCAGAACCTACTAAATTGTAATAAGTGAACCACTGGAAGAGACAGGCTGGATAGGATATGACCTGCTTCTCGGATAAAAGGTCGATTAAAATCTTGGGGTAGATCATAGTGCTGTAAAGAATAGAGTTCAGACACAAAGCAGCAATAAAAATGTACATCGGCTCATGGAGGCTCGGACGCATCCAGACTACATAGACAATAAGGGAATTGCTGCAAATGATTAAAACATACACAATAAACATAATCACAAAATAAAGAGAGCCATATTTAAGCAGCTCAACATACCCATCTATAGTAATATATTCACAATCAGAGATATTATCCATTAAGAAGGGCTTTAGTTTCTGTCCATGAATGGATGGACCTAGAGAAGTGTACAGTTTTTTATTACTTTCTGAACCTCAGTGGATCTCATTAAAAAACCCTAGCAACTTGTGCCTAGTAAACAAATGCCTTCAAACTTTAGAGACACTGCTAAAAGTATAGATTGGTATTTCTTGTTCTCGTTTGAGTTCCTCAGATACTGCAGAAGAAGTTTTACTAGTGTTGTACCACATTGATCAAGACCAACATCAAGACCTTTAACTATCTAGACCAAGGCCCAGTCTCAATTCTCTAACTTACCCTACCCTTTTGCCCTACTCCTTGGCCTTTCAAATGAAGGGATAAGGTTATAGGCTACCCCTAAGAATTGGAATCCTGCACCTTTAGGGGTATAGATGTATAATAAGATCTATAATAATGAAATGTTTATACTTTTATCAAATTACATATAGCCTTCAAGTGCTAGTACAAGGCTTGCATTTGTATAATGCTTTTTTTGTTCCCTTCTCGGGCACTCAAAGCACTAAACAGAATACTTTCATTCACCCTATTCACACCTGGGGCAGACAGAGAGGGGGGATGCCATACATACGGCACTCACAGCCTTCTCTGACCACCACCAAACTCACCTCTGCAGTCACACACATTCATACACCAGTACTGAGGCACTGGAGGCAAGGAGGGTTAAGTGCCTTGTCCAAGGACACAACAACAGGTTGTGGAGAGATTATGCTGGATGTGGGCAACATGAAGACTTCCTCTCCTCTGGAGGGAGAACAACAACATGCATGGAACAAGGAAAAAATTGAAGGGCACTAATGCAGGAGTCTGCATCCTTGTGTTACCGTGGGTTCTCCCCGGGTACTTCGGTTTCCTTGAAGCCCGAAGACATGCATTTATAGTTCAATTGGCAACTCTAAAGTGAGAGTGAATGGTTGTCTGTCAGGGTCTGTTCCCATGTGTGCTAGCCCACGAACTAGCTGGCTGCTGTCCTGGGTGTTCCTCGCCTCAGGGCCAGAGCTGCCTGGATAGGTCACCTGCAATCCTTAGCGCAAATAATGTATACATGAACAATCACTTAATTAAGAGGAATGCGGAAAGGTACCTGTGGAAGCAAAACAAAATTCAAACTTGGGTGACCAACTGCAAAATAGTCATCAAGCTTCACGGAACACCAGAGGAGGCCAGGGTTTTGATCATTAGAAGCATGCAGCTGGATAAATATAAAGGTGACCTACAGTATGTGAACTTCTATGAGTACTATTATTGAATATATGTACTGTATATACCATGTATATATATTGATGCACCGGAGTAGGCCTTGGTCACCAGAGCAATAGAGGCCCACAACTGACAAGCAAATAACTGCAGCAGGATGTAAGATGCTGGCTGGGAAAACATGGAATGCCATAACCAAGTCAAGGTCAAAGTGGGAAACACCTCCGAAGGTGGTAGAGAATGACCGAGCTAAGATCCTGTGAGACTTCCAGATACAGACCAATAAAATGGTAATGTTGAACCAACTGGACATTGTGGTGGTGGACAAACAGGACAGCTGTCGTAATGTCAACATCAGAAAAAACAAACTTGAGAAACTTTAGAAAACCAAGGCCTCAAAGAAGAACTTGAGAAGACCTGAAAAGTGAAGGCAACAATGGTCATCGGTGCATTCAGGACTGTAACCCCCAAGCAGGAGGAGTGGTTACAGCAGATTCCAGGTAAAACAGCAGACACCTCAGTCCAGAAGAGCGCAGTCCTAGGAACAGCCAAGGCAAAACCCTCAAGCTCCCAGGCCTCTGGCAGAGGACCTGAGCTTGGGATGGGACCGCCTACAGAGGTCGAGATGAGAATTTTATATATATATACTGTATATATGCACAAGTTTGGACACACCTTCTCATTCAGAGTTTTTATTTGTATTATTTGTATTTATCATTTAGATTCATACAGTGTGTTTAACAAACCAGAATGTGTTTTATATTTTATATTTTTGAAGTAGCTAACTTTTGCTTAATGACAGCTTTATGAAGTAGTTACCTGGAATGGTCTTAAATGAGTTCCCAGAGATACTGAGGATTTATTGACTGTTTTGCCTTCACTCTGCGGTCCAACTCATCCCAAACCATCTCAAAAATGACATTTTTAGTACAACAGATTTCCACTGGTCTAATGTCCATTCCTTGTGTTTCTTGACCCAAAATAATTATTGGTCAAATTACTATTTGACCATAAAGGCCGGATTTGCGTAGTTTCCTCTGAACAGTTGATGCAGAGATGGGTCTGCTTCTAGAACTCTATGTGACATTGATCTGGGCTCTAATCTGAGGTGCTGTTAACTTTCAATTTCTGAGGCTGGTGACTCGATTGAACTTATCCTCAGCGGCAGAGGTGACTCTTGGTCTTCTTTTCCTGTGGAATGTGAGCCAGTTTCATTGTAGCACACTTGGGGACACGTTCAAAGTTTTTAAATTCTAACAGTTGTCGGGGCTGTCAGCTGTGTACCAAGCTGACTTCACAGACCTGATGGTCCCAACTCCTTTAAGAAGGCAAGAAATTCCACAAATGAACCTTTACAAGGCATACCTGTGAAGTGAAAACAATTATAGGTGACTAAATCAATAAGCTCATTGGTGAGAAGGCCAAGGGTTTGAAGCGCTGTCAACAAAGAGGAATATAAATTTTGAATTATTTCACACTTTGTTTACTACTTAATTTCATATGTGTTCATTCACAAAGCTTCTTAAATGTTTTTTTCTAAGGGAATCTCTTTGAAAGGTTTAAGTGGGATTCATTAAACGTTTTCAGACAGGATGATTCATCCTAGCATTTGCATAGTCTGCATATAGAAATACAGCTGTAGTGGAGCAATAGTTGAGCCCAGCAAAGACAGCAGCACAATAACTAGTTGCGTTAAACAAAAAAGTGCACATAGTATTGAACAAACTTCACAGTGTTGTTGAAATATCCAGGTTAATGAAACCAGGATCTAATGTTTGCAGTACTAAGACAAAAACAGGAGACTAAGGTCCTACACTTTCAATTTTCTAACTTTGATTTTGTTTCACAATTTGTCCATTTTGCATTTTGTCTTTGGGTTTTCATGTTATTGTTTCTGCTTTGTTCTTGTAACTTGACCTTCTGGGCGGATAGCAGTCTTTAGAGGCCCATGTCCAGCAGCATTACGCAATGTTGCTTTTTTTAGTGTCTCTACATAACAACAAAACAAACGGTGCTGAGCTGGCTATTATCCAACCGCTGACACAGAGGGACTTCTGAGGACAGACCCAGGGGACGGCAGGACAAAGCGCTTGGCCCCTAAAGAATAATTATCATGTTATTCTTTCCTCATTGTTATTATGACCAACAGTTTAATGGGCATTTGAGATTTCACAGATCAAAATCATCATCCCCAGAGGAGAAGAGGACTTTAAACTAGTGTCCATAGTGTTTGAGATTACAGTATTGTTCCAACTTACTATTGTTGGAAGCGCAATTTTTAATTATACATAACTAATTAGTTGATCTGAACTTCATGAAGTACTGAAGCGTCAGCTCAGGGTATATACTTCCTAAGCAAAATGTTTTTTTTTACAATGGACAGCATATTATAAGCTAGTATCCAACATGACTTCACACCAGGAATAACACCCTTCAGCAGGTTGCATCAACAGCCCTAATCCCAAACTGATCCAAACATTAGATCCATCCCCTTTATTCGTCGTTTGACCAAATTCTTAGGACCTTGGAGTTCATTGTTTGAATCAATAGATGTGGAACTGCTGAGAACATATTGGGCCAATAAGAGCCTACTGAAATTAAAATCACTTGAATCAGGAATAAAAGGAAGGCAGACTTCAAAACTCCCAGCATTCCAGCGCATTTGTAGCTTGTCGTCCACTAAGTTCTCTACTGTATTTTATATAACACTTTTTTCACCTACTAGGCACTCAAAGCACCTTACATGAACCTTCCATTGACCCATTCATTCATGCAGCAGTACCACAGGCACTGGAGGTCAGGTGGGTTAAGTGTCTCGTCCAAGGACACTGCGACAGTATGAACCGGGGAAAGGTCCTGGAGAGGTGGAAGCATACCACATGCCGATGGAGGAGGTGAGGATGGGTTCAATGATGGGTTCAATGATGGGTTCAATGTTCATCCTGACAGTTTTTGTTGAAAAAAATTCTCACGCTCAATATGATGCGAAACAAAATCCCACCTCCGTTGCTAAATTCGGCCAGGGAGAAAGCGCATGGGCCATCGCTCTTTGTAGTCTCAAGAAATCCCAGGAGGCATATATTAGGGCCTTAATGTCGTTGAGCATTAAACTACCCTGGCATCTTCTTCCTGGGCAGCTTCACTGCTCTTAGATTGCATTTTGGAAGACTGGCAGGTCTTGGTTGTAAGACAAGACCGAGTGAGACGGAAAGTTTGAGGACTGTGGGTTGGAGAAGTTTGGGGTTACGTCCTACTTGGAAAAGGATGTCCATAAATGGACACTTGAAATACAGTATGTTTGATTATTTTATAAAACACATAAAATCAGAACACACTATTGGCAAGTGGTCTTTTGACACTGCACATTATGCAAAGAAGGACAAAAAAGACAACTTGTATGTATTCATTTACAAAATGCTTTGTTGTTTGTATTGTTTGCTGCTGGGAATACTATATTTTTTTAAGCATGACATTATGCTGCCATCGTATCCTAGCAGCAGGAAGAAATAAAAGAGAGGCTCCCTGCACAGATTAGTAAAGTGTTGCATCACACGCAACTAGGCTATCTTGGAGTAAAAGACGTATGCTGTGCTTCTGTATTGTACATTTCATTTAGATTGCCTTATTGTGTATTTTACTGACTAGGCGTGTGTAGGTAGGGATGCATTACTAAAGTAAAGTTAATTTAAAATGAACTACAGCCATCAGAATGCAGAGTATTTTGAGTTGACTCTGTTTGTGGACTATAAAAACCTCCAATATCTGTTTTTTACTCTGTGCCTGCTGATCTACATGACCATACTCACTGCTAACATGTTCATTATTCTGACTATATTTCTGGAGAAGTCTCTGCATCAGCCCATGTATATCTTTGTCTGCTGTTTGTCTGTCAACTCTCTGTACGGCTCAACAGGTTTCTTCCCCAGGTTCTTGGCGGATCTTTTGTCAGACACTCATTTTATCTCACGTCCTTCTTGTTTCATCCAAATGTTTGTCATTTACACATACGCTTCATGTGAGTGTACCATCCTGGGCATCATGGCGTACGACCGGTTCGTTGCCATTTGTGAGCCTCTACATTATCACATTAAAATAACAATTAGAAAATCTCTCTGTCTGTGGGCGATTGTTGTCATGTACCCTGTGGTGTGGTGGACTGTGGCCATCTATCTGACTATTCAATTACCTTTATGTGGATTCAAAATGAAGAGGATTTTCTGCTCAAATTGGCCTGTTGTGAAACTTTCCTGTGTGGATACAACCACAAACAATATAGTAGGACAGTTGGGAACAGTAAATGTCTTTATTCCTCTTTTATTTGTGCTTTACTCTTATGTGCGTATTCTTATAGTGTGCAAGACAGGCTCAGCTGCAACTCGAACAAAAGCTTTGCAAACGTGCATTCCTCATTTAGTAACATTCATGACTTTTTCATTATGTATTTTCTGTGAGCTGTCAATCACTCGGTTTGACGTTGACAAAGTGAATCCGTTTGTCATTGCTGTTCTGTCGTTGGAGTATCTTTTTATTCCTTCGATCATTAACCCTTTAATATATGGCCTGAAGCTGCCGCAGATCAGAGCAGTCATTTTTAGATGTTTTTACAGGTTGAGACTCAAAATTTAGATTCACTTCAGTTCAGGTTTTTTTAATAAAATTGATCACAAATTTAATTTCATTAACACAAAGTGAATAACGTTTGTGTGACATAGGATTGCAGTCATCGCAAGACATTTAAACACTTCAAAACTAAGTTGTTCTAAACTAAACTGGGGCGTGTAACACAAACAGATTTAAAGAACTTAAGACATTTTATCATTGTATATTTTCACTGAATGATGTTTGCTTGTGTTACCATTAATTAAAACTTGTGACAAAAGAAAAGTATATGCTGTTGCTTTGTCGTGAAGCACCTTCAGTTTGATTAATGTTAGAACATTCTTGGTCCTCTCGATTACCTTTATGTGGATTCAAAATGAAGAGGATTTTCTTGAAATTGTTGTGAAACTTCCTTGTGTGGATACAATCACAAACAGTGGGACAGTTTGTTACAGTAACCACTCTCTTTATTCCTCTTTAATTTGTGCTTTATTCCTAGGTGCGTATTCTTATAGTGTGCAAACATGTGTCCCACATCCAGTGACCTTTGTGACCTTTTCCTGCTCTCTTTTCCTCGAGCTTTCACACGATTCGACTCGGAACAAAATCAAACCAATTATCACATCTGTTTTGTCGTTGGACTATCTGATGAAATTTCCACTTTGGTAAACAAGAAAGTAAAGTTCTAATCTATTTTGTTCATTAGACACACTATAATTAAACACAAACTAATATAAATAAATGCCCTTAGTCAACAAATATACAGCATATAATTGTAGCTTTATGTCTCCCTCTGAAATAATAAAACATAGGTTTCTTCGTCATAGTTTTGAAACCCCATGATGATGAAATTTGAAGGTTTGCTTCTGTTATGTTTCTCTGCTTGACCTTTGACATTAGATTTGAGCCTTTGTACTGTTCACTTGTGAGGTCTGTGTTGGATGAAAGAACCTCCACAGGTCTTAGACATTATGAGTTTACATTTGTTCTTTACCATCAAACTTAAGAAGAATACATTTATCCATTAGTTCTCTTTCAAAAGGAAACTCCACGACATTAAACTGGTTCTGACTCTTCACAGAACATTTAGTTTTAATAGTGACACTTCAAAGGCTGGAAACAGAAATGGCCATAAAACCTCTATTTTTGAAAATGTCAATATGAAGCATATAAAAACCTTTCAAAAGGTTTATTGAAGAGAAATGGCAACAGAAAACCTCTGTGTTACATGTATTTATTTGGTTTAACAGTGCAGACAGAACACTGTCAGGACAGATTTAAAAAGCCAGAAGAAGTCCTGCTGTAGCAGAAAGTGACTCACACTTTAAACCACTTGGGTCGTGTAGAAGAGAGCAGTCATTTGACAGATGTGGTACTTTGCCGAGACAAAGCACAGTGACAAACTGTAAAGAAAGACGGTTTCTATTTACGTAGAAATTGCGCGCAGAATGTCGCTTGTTCTAAACACTTTTACTCCGGAAACCCTTAAAAAAGCCTAACGAGCAAGAACATGTAAACATTTCTACTCAGTTTTTACTGTTAACCATCACCGAGCTCACACCAAAGTCTAGAACTAGTTGTTGACATGTCACAGGTTAACTTGGGACAACCTGAACCTGAAGTTGATCCGTCAGCCGGGAGGGCCTATTGTTTTGCTCGAGGTATTTATTTATTTATTTTTATTCTTTTTTTCCTCTGAAATGATCCTCAATTTGACCCAGTGAACATGCGCGAAAAGTCATTTTTATTGGGCCCAAAGTTCAAGGTCAGCGAAAAATTTATGTATTTGAAGTCCCGAAAAAATATAAACTCAGTGGCGACCCTAAAAAGTCAAAATACATTGGGCCTATGGAAAATGAAAGTATATTTTTTCCAATGTAGAAATACAAAACTTGGTACATTCATAGGACACCTCAGGGCAAACAGAAAAGTCTATGACAGCCACAGCCTGAACTCAACAGGAAGTCCTCCATGTGGGGTGGAACGCGACCACCTAAATCACACCCCTTACGCCAAAAGATTAAACTCAATGTGTTTTCTTCTAAAAGACCCCAAATTTGTTGAGTATTATCTAGACACGAGTGCCAATAAAAGTTATCAGTTTGTTTTTTGATACATTTGTGGCTGTGGTTGTAATGAGCCTGTGAAGAGGCAGCCATTTCTTTGGGAAATAAATGCCATATTCCAAATGCCAGGACCCTTCCTTTGGAGGACGCTAGAGCCAAGACTAGAGTCTTGGAAAACTCCTCAGAATCTTTTGGAACTTGTTCTTTTAGACAAGTAATATTAAAATGTTCCCTTTTTAACAGGGGGGTGCAGCCATATCTGAGTCATCGCAAATCTACAGCCAGTGCTTTGTTTTTCTCGCCTCTGCACATGCATAAACTCTTATTTTCAAAAGTTCAGACAGATCCCAGGAAAACCAGGGAATGTGGAGACCTTTAACTCTAAATACAAGGTGGTGTAGCAGGCCCCAGCAGTAGCACAGGCCCGAGGTGATGAAGCAGGCTCCAGAAGAAGAAGATTAAAGCAGAGGCACAGGCCCAGATATTTGAGGCGAGGGCCTTTAATAATAATATATATAATGTATAATGTTAAGGAGATATTTTACCTTAGTTGTCATTTTTTTAGGGCTGTTTTATCCTTTAAAACCGAGGCCTAGTTTCAAGACCACTGCTCGAGAAATGTATACCCATAAAGAAATGACTATATTTCAGCAACCATAAGATGTATTTGAATATTTTTGGTGTCATTGTGAAGGGAACATTAATTGTGGAGATTTGTTAAAAGTGTTATCATATGAATATGTGTTACTAATAAAAAGATAATGAAGGTGGCACACAGCTAAAATGTAGTTTTTTTTAGTTTTGCCTGTATTTTATGATGAGTAACTCTTTGGAATGCTGCTGTAGCAACTTCTTTACTTCATAACATGTAAATAAAACATGTTAACATTAACATTATCGTTATCTCCTGTTGTTTAATTTGAGGTCTGGCATGAGTTTGTTGGTTGAAGTAGTGGCCTGTTCACAAAAATGTAGCGACTGGGCTGAGGAGGCGGCGCGTCACACCTTGACATGTTGTCTTTTGTTTGCTTGCTGTTTGGTCTGTGTTTAAAATGTCCACATCTTGATTGTGAGGGTCTCAGAGGAGTGGTATCAAGCATGAAATCTACCACTTGCTTTCTTGATCCTATTCCCTCAAGCTTATTTAAATGTTGCTTCGATGTTTTGAGCCCTACTGTCCTCAGTATTATGAATGATTCATTGCAGACGGGAGAGGTTCCAGCAGCATTAAAGATTGCTGCTGTAATCCCAGTACCAAAAAAAGAAAATACTACTCTGGAGGATTTGAATCATTTTCGACCTATCTCCAACTCTGTTCATGGCAAAAATAGTTGAGCGTGCTGTTGCCTTTTATCTACGTAACCATCTCACAGTTAATAACCGGTTTGATCCTCTTCAGTCAGGGTTTAAATTCCACCGTACTGAAACCGCTTTGGTCAGAGTTACCAATGATTTGTTGATGGCTTCTGACTCTGGTGTAATTTCCATTCTCATCCTTCTTGATTTAAGAGCAGCTTATGATGCTGTTGATGATAGTCTATTACTCGCCCGCCTTGAACAAGGTTTTGGTGTGTGAAGTGGTTTAAATCCTATTTTACTGCGTGTTCTCAGTTCGTTTCCATGGGCGGTTTCAAGTCTTAGATTAGCTCTGTTCTCACTGGGGTTCCTCAGGGCTGACATATAAAGCATTACATGGCTTGGCCCCTTATTATTTATCTGAGTTGTTAACCTCCTATACCCCAACTCGGAGACAGCGTTCTGCACAATCCAACCTGTTGTCTGTTCCTCAAACACACTTACGATCTATGAGTGACAGGGCCTTTTCTTCATCTGCTCCTGTCCTTTGGAATTCTCTGCCTCCTGATCTTAGGGAAGCACAGGGATACGACATTTTTAAAGGAAGACTTAAGACTTATTTTTTTAAATTAGCATTTGATTGTTGATGTTACTTTTATTGTTTGAGCTTTGTATTGCTTGTGTTTGTACAGCGCTTTGAGAAGTTGCCTTTAAAGACACTTTATAAAATAAAGTTTATTATTATTATTATCTCATAGTGCTTTGCTATAAAAGGGCAGTGAGAGTTGTTAGTGACACTGTTCCATTCAGGTGTTGTTGTTCTAGAGTGAAACCCTTTTGGTTCAAAACACTCTTGCCCAAAAAAGATTTTTCTCAAACCATCTGGCCTCTTTGTCCAAAATTTGGGCATTGCTGTCCTCAAAGGAATGCTCTCTTTCTTTGAGGTGAAGGTGAACTGCAGACTTAGCTCTTGGCTCTTCTGTGCTGATACTTCCTCTTGTGAAATAACTCTTTAATAATCCACACCCAACAGGAAGTCAGCCAAATGGGATAAAGGTAACTCTGCCTCTGTTGGAAGAAAACTGGTTTGAAGAGGGAACGACTGCTGGGGTTTAGAGACAATAGAAATAAAATTAAAAAAGCACAGAAACTGAAACTTTCTAGTGGAATTCTGAGTGTCCTGCTGCAGCTCTTCTTCTGTTCTGTCCTTGACGTTAAACCTCTCACAAACACAGTCGGATTTTAAACACATCACAACCATGCTCTGGAGTTTAAAAGTGTCAGTTAAAGAAAAGAAAGAGGAAAGTGACAAAGCTGTGAACACAGATCCCTGAAAATGCTTTAAAACACAAGTTGCAGCTGCTCTGATTCTCAGATCTACACAGAGCAGTGGGTGGAGCATGTGTGCACCTCCCAGAGTCACACTACACTTTGGTTTCATTTCTGTGAAAGAGGAAGTCTCTCAGTCACTGTTATCGAGCGAAGAAATGGCACAGAACACACTGGACCGAGAGGCCTTGTCCTGTCCGATCTGTTTGGATCTACTGAAGGATCCTGTGACTGTTCCCTGTGGACACAGCTACTGCATGAACTGTGTTCAAAGCCACTGGGACCAAGAGGACGAGAAGAAGCTCTACAGCTGTCCTGAGTGCAGGCAGAGCTTTAAACCCAGGCCTGTTCCTGTGAAAAGTATCATGTTGGAGTATTTAGTGGAGCAGCTGAAGAAGACGGGGCTCACAGCGCCCCCTGCTGACCACTGCTACACCGGACCTCAGGATGTGTCCTGTGACGTGTGCACTGGGAGGAAGCTGAAAGCTGTCAAGTCCTGTCTGCAGTGTGTGGCTTCGTTCTGTGAGACTCACCTCCAGCCTCATTATGATGCTGCTGCGTTCCAGAAACACCAGCTGGTGGCGCCCTCTGACAAGCTCCAGGAAAACATCTGCTCTCGACACAACGAGGTGATGAAGATGTTCTGCTGCACCGACCAGCAGGTCATCTGCTACCTCTGCTCTGTGGACCAACACAAGGACCACCACACGGTGACGGCTGCAGCAGAGAGGGCCCAGAGGCAGGCAGAGCTGCAGGCCGGGCGGGACCAGCTGCTCCAGACCGTCCAGGACAAAGAGACAGACCTGGAGAGTCTCCGACAGGAGGCCGAGGACATCGATCGCTCTGCCCATGAAGCAGTGCAGCACAGTGAGGAGATCTTCACTGGGCTGATCCGTCTCCTGGAGAAAAGACGCTCTGAAGTGGAGCAGCAGATCCGGTCCCAGCAGGAGACTGAGCTGTGTCGAGTCCAAGAGCTTCAGGACAAACTACAGCGGGTCACTGAGCTGAGGAGGACCATCTCTGAGCTGGACGCACTGTCACTCACACCGGACCACATCCAGTTTCTACAACACTATCCTTCACTGTCCACAGCCGGACAGAGCCCAGACCGGTCCAGGATTCAGACAGGGCCCCGGCGCTACTTTGAGAATGTGACCACAGCTGTGTCAGCGCTCAGCCATAAACTACAGCTCACTCTGAGTGACGGCCTGACAAACGTCTCACTGGCTCTGAGTCAACAACCTGAGCCCACCTCCAGAGGACTTCTTAAAGGGGCATTACGTAGCTTTCATAAAAACCTAACAGCTACTGCCACCATTGGCCGTTAAGAGAAACTACAGTCAGTGTCCAGCTCGCTCTCGTGTTCAGACTGGCGCGTGTTCGTACGTGCATGACTGAGTCACCGGAGCATTATCTTTCAGTCTGTCGCCCTGAAGGACTTGGACATTTACTTGCATCATGTTTACAAAGGTAAGAAAAGTTACACTTCTGTAAAAGTGTATTGCTGAACAAAATTTGAGAGTAAACTATATTTTAATGTCGAGTGCTGACACAGCAGTAAAGCAAACTCTTGAGACATGGAAGATAATAAAGCACCAGACTGACAAACGGCTCGTTTTATAAAGCGTTATTCAACGTGGTATGGCTGTTGTAACTTTGTATATATTATCTACTGCATGTTACTTTTGTTAAAGGGGCTAACGTTAGCTTAGCCGCTAACGGTACATCAACTCACGTAGCTTTTACCGAGGCTCAGTGTTTACAAGAGTCTCAGCAGGAAAACGGCTAAAGTTAGTGAACTTATCAGACAGGATACTGTTCATGTGTTACTATTACTGTTGTTATTTGGACGAGTCTTTGCACCAACGTGTGACTGTCAACTCATTTAGCTTGTTTCTAGGTTATTACTATTACTGTAATGAACTGGTCCTGCATTATTTTGAGACATCATAAACGTAACCTCACAGTATTTTAGCTTATCATTGTTTATTTCACTGTTGGTGTTGTTCAGAATACCTCAAACATGAAGTTTAGCACTATAAAAATACAGATATGCAATATTTTTTCCAAATCAGGACTCAAGCTCCGGTGGAAGAGCACTGATCGTGAGTGAAGAAGGGGAGAGCGAGGAGGGCAAGAGGTGCAGAAGAGACCACGGGAGATGAAGAAGAGGAGCTGGGCCTGTCAGTGAAGAGGACAGACTGAGGGTGGCACAGCTGCTGCAGGACAACAGAGGCAGGTTGGTCATATATCTACAAATGATCACACACCCAAATAAACCTCTGAACTAAACAGTGCATGTTGTTTCATTTTTATGAACAGTTAGAACGACTGTCGCAGGAGGAGAAGGATGAAGTTCTCCAGGTTGTTGTAACTCATCTGCCAGAGGCTTCTCTAGACCACACCAGGACCAATCATACCCAGTCGGGGTCAGCCAGCGTGGTGCACCTGTTTGAACTGCCGGGTCAGGTCAACGGACCTGGAAAACAAATGCTGCAGACAGGATCCAGTAGGGTGTCTCAGCAGGAAGGCCCACATGGAACATTGTCTGGATGTAGGCCTCCAGCCACATTTGAATTAGGGAGAAATACCCAGACTCATTTAGTAATTATAAGTTTCAAAGAAGCCCCTTTAGAGTGAATTAACAATTATCCACTACCTATACATTTACTTGTTTCTGTAAAAGAATTTTTTGTAGATACACATCTCATATACACATAATTTGAGTGACTACCTCAAAAGATAGAGATTATTTATTACTCATTGTTCTCTATTTACAAATGTTACACATTTTTGAAAATACATAAATATATAATTTAACTGTTTTCTGTATATATTTACTCTAAAGACATGTTCCATTAAAGCACTCTCTTCTATTGCTGCCCTTTACGTGGCTGAAGTCATGTCTCACAAAGAGAGAGAGAAATAAATAAAAAAAAAAGAGAATGCATTGGTGTTTTGACAGTAATATTCATTTCATCAATTTACAAAGGAATGTAATACAGATGCACACAGTGTTTGAGAGGTAACAAACATGTCTTCAACATGTTAGATCAGTGCACCAAGATATTCTGGAGTTGCTCTGATAAATAACAAAACAGGCTAGACTTCTGCTGCATGAGGCCTACACATAATGGTTCCTTATGAAAGAGGGAGAGAAAAGGACTGAGGGCATGTGACTGACACTCCTGTCTTCTGCAGTTGTGTCTGGGCTAATTCAGCTGAGGGAGGCGGAACAACACCAGGTAGAAGACCAGGGGTCCGAGGGTCATCTTGAAGAACACTCCTTGAACACTTGAAGTCCCCCATGAGACTTTAGTCGAATCTGTAAAATGTTACTATGCAGCCGTTGATGTATCTGTAGTCCTTTGCCTCTTTTACTGTGCAAACACAATAGAGCTATTTTTTGCTGTAGATCTTTTTTTGTCTGTGGAACAATACATTTAACATTAGATAACAACAACATGAGCATCATTTTTCAGGCTAAAAAAATATGAAATATAAAAATGTATTACTTATGAAACCTGGCCTTTATTGTTGACATGTACTGGCCGGTGGTGGTTGTGATGATTATAGTCCAGTGCAGCAAGAAGAGTCCTAGCCTCATCCACTGGAGGTGAGCGAGCGCTTGCCAGCGTACATGACTATATGGTTCTGAAAGGACTCCAGATCAGAAGATAACCTAAGAGCAAAGAAAAAACATGAAACTTCAGAGTATATCAAGTATAACAGACATGTCTGTTGAAATAACCAAATAATAAAAACTTGTTATTATTAGTTTTTGTTGTTCCATTGATAGTGCTGTAAATATAGTCCTTACTCACACATTTAGCATATACTATCAAACAAATCAGTATGTAAAATTATATATTTTTAAATCTTACCAAAAGGTAAGAAACTTCTCAACATCCTTCAGCCACCGTCCGTTTAGGAGATAGAGACAGTTACATTTATCTTGCTTCAACACTTGGTCTTCATCCAGTGGTTGCACTCCCTCAATTTGGAACTCTTCACTGTTGACAAAGGAAATAAATTGTGTTACAGCAAAACTAAACCCATTACTGAGCTGGAGTGAATGTCACAATTAGAATAATCAAAATTTAAATGTAATTGTCATACATTGTTGCAAGTGCACACTAGTAAAATTACAGTCTGACTTTAGTTTTTGTGTAGTACTAAATGAAAACACAGTTACCTGTCAGATTTGCATGCAGTGATTGAATCAGGATGCTGTGTCAATCCTATGTCTTTTCTTTGTGTGGATTGTATGTGGCCCTGACCCTTAGCCACTGTATTTTTCTCATAGCTGTAAACAATTCAACCATTATTAGACTGTTGCCTTATACAATCTCATCACATTTACAAAAGCATTACATTTAACAGTGTCATTATAATAAAATGTATTCTTTACATACAATTCTGAATAGACCACTTATTGATAATTAGTGACCAAACATACAAATAAAGGCAGACGCACAGCTAATCACACTGTAATCATAATCATTGGAGACCTGCAAATGTAATTTAAATAACAAAACATCAGTGAATGGGCATAAGAGAAGTGGATCTATCCAGACAAAAGCAATAAGGCAAGACATGTGCCAGAGTTAGCATTAGATGGGCTGTGACAACAGTTACATCATATATTACATCCTAGCTAAATTTATAAAGTTGTCATGGATCACGTTATCTCTGGTGAAGGTTATTGAATAAACGAGCCAAAAGACATAACAAAGAAAAAAGTACTTAGCAAAGTGTAACCCCAAAAAGAGTTCTGAGCTCATTAGCTCAGTTACTGAGCTACTTTTTCAAAACACATTGAAAAAAGTCATTTGAAAGCTAAATAAGCAAATTGATTAGACTTAGTAGCCTCTGAAATCGGGGTTATAATTCACTTCTCAAAGTCTCAGAGTATTTAATCTATTCAAAACAGTAAGTTTTTAGGAGTCGTTCATGTTAGCCGCTTAGCATCCCCATCTAACAAGCATGCTAATGTTATTTAGCTTTAGACAGCTGAAAACAAAACACCACAGTATATTATAAATTGTCTGTAATGATGTCTTACCTTTTCACTAAGAAAAAAAGACAGCTCAGGGTCCGTTTTATTCCCAAAGTAGAGCATAAAGTTATCTCTCTCCATGGCTTAAATGCTCTGCCTATGTTCAGTCTTGTTTTTCCACTGCTTTGGTCACACTTCTGTTTTCCTCTCCGTGTCTTGCTCGAGTAAACATGTTATGTTTTTATTTTTGAGGAGTCAATGTCGGTGTCTGAGCAGTGCTAGAGGCCGGTCGTTTTTCTTGCTGGTAGAGTCCATCTCTGCCGGCAGATCTCGCTGGCTGTAATGGCGGCTTTGCCGGGAATTCAGCGCTGTACACAGGAACGCGCACAACGTAACATCCGGGTAGATTTCCCGGGAGAACCGGCCCGGGCGCTTCACAATAAAATGAGCCTACAGGCTCATTGAGATAACAGTTTTTGACAAAGAATGTCTTAGTCGTCTCATCTAATTATGGTCGGCTCATATTTGGGCAAATAAAAACGTTATTTGAGCTTAAAAGTTACGTAGTGCCCCTTTAATCCTTTTTCGCTGACATGAACACACTTTTCCAGGTCACTGCCTCTCACTCCAGGGCCCTGTAGTACGAAGCTGGATGAGGAGATTAGTGAGGTCACTTATTTGAGTTTCACAAAGCAACACCTAAACTGTAAAACCTGCTGGCTAAACTGCCCGGAGCAGTTTAAGATCCAGAACCCTAACCCTAACTAACCCAGTGTAGCAGCAGGATACTCTAAAGCGGTCAAGCGTCTATACTGCACAGAACACTAAGCACTGATTTCTTCTGTAGGTTTATAAGCCTTTACGGGGCTCCCACTCCGCACAGCCTCGTAGCCTGCCTGCTTTCATTTTAAAGCTTGAGCTCAGCGTCCGACCGATGTGATCCTGCAGTTATCTCCATTGAGTCAAATCCATGTTTCTGTTACGGTTTCCCAGTGTTTGTCCCACACTCGAACAGACACTTTCTCAGTAGGACTTTTTTTTTCCCGTATTTCCGTGTTTAAATGCTGTGTAGACAACAACCAACGGGATCCTTTGCCTATTTCAATGTTAGCTGTACCCTTTGTTTTGGACCAGGCTCTTTCTCATCTATTAAAATCTTTGATAATGAGGTCTAGATGACGCCTGACGCCTTTTATTTTTCCCATGTTTTTCATAAACAATGCTCATTTAAACCGTTTTCTTGCACATGGCACAGTCCACATTGAGATCCACTGATAAATAAGGATTTTGACAAACACCACAAGGTCTTTATGCACTGTTTCTTTTCTGTTTGGTGTAGTTTCTTTTCAGTCTGTCGATGAGATTTAGTGCTGATCTCGGCTTGTTTCACATAAACAGCCTCAGAGCTCCAGAGAACCCCAGGGTTATTCCACTGACCCACACTGAGACAGTTTGGTTTTGTCTCACAAGGTAAAAGAGAAATGCATAGTGTAGCTTTGTAGTACAGGGTCCCTTTTTAAAAAAAAAAAAAAAAAAAAAAGTCTAAACAATGTCTTATAACTTCCACACAACTACCACAACTGTTTTAAATCTATGTTTTCTTCCACTGAGAGAATGACATTAACAAATTCAGATGGATATAAGTAATGTTGGAGCTGAAATAAACTGATTTGTTCACACAACACTGTTTGCATTTCTTTTTTTAGGGGAAACTCCACTAAATTTGAGTTAGCTGATTCAGAGTCTGGTCTCATGTTACAGGGTGCTACGTATTTCTGCCTCTGGAACATTGTTTGGAAAAATAGTTTAATTTTACGCTGGAGACAACAGATTTTTACACTTTTCTAAAAGGCCCTTTCTTTGAACCAAATCAACTGATTTTCAAAATAAAACGCCTAGAAAATTGTGAAAATCAATAAATGTTTAGCTTTGCTTCCGATGATTTTCATGTTCATCTCTTAATACTCTAAATGAAAATATGAATTATCCAAATGAGCTCCTTCAGCTGCAGCAGAGACTCAGATGAGCTCTGGATTTAAGAATATAGTTAGCATTCCTTTAGCTCGCTGCTACAGGAAAGGACAGGCTACTGCTGAACAACATTAAAATGGAAACTCGGCATGTCTCTGCACGCTCCTGTCTCCTGTTGGCTTGTCTTAGGGCAGAGAACGAGAACAGAACTGGCTTTATACTCAATAAATAAATCAATTCCAGAAGCAGTGCAATGTAGTAAACTAAAACTCATCACAAAATAAGCCTGTGTGAGGTTTAGGAAGAGTAAGTAACTCTTCCCTTAACACCTTTATAGCAAGTTGAGGAAAAATGTCTCCAGCCAGTGCTCCTTTGGCCACGTGTCTTCACAGTCTAAAACTGGTTTTGAAACAGTTCCTTATTTTCCAATGTTGCAAATGGATCAGACGACAAAAATAGAGCATCATGTGACTTTGTAAAAGATAAAGACAAGGCAGATTGAGTCACTGATAGTGTTGTACAGCCAGGCATTTTGTTTAAAGGTTAGGCCTTAGTCACCTAACACCAGCTCTAATTTAAATTGTCGTTCTTGCAGCTGCCGCAGAGCGTTAAGGAAGAGCTAAGATCAGACTGTTACAAACTCCACCAGACTAAAATGACAATGCAATTAAATAAGTTCTTATTTGGCTTTAGTTTTAGTTTTATTGTGTGTGTTTCTTGAGCAGCAAATGATTGTTTTGTGTTTCTTTATCATTTACATTTCTCAAAATAAACTGAACAGAGACAAAAGTAAATGAAAAAAAAAATTAAGCAATATAATAAATAAAAAAAAGAAATTATCTGATCTTTTTCTTTATTTTTACAACAAACTTTTCACCACAGCAGAGAACTAAAAATATAAAACTTCTGGAGAAAAGTTCTCCAGAAGTTTTATATTTTTACATCATTATTTATACATTCTTTTACATAAAACTGCTCAAAGTTTTAAAACACAGTTAAATGTGTCTGTTTCTCAAAACCAGTGCATTAACACAAAAGAGCCTTTAGCATCACTTCAGTAAAAGTCTCTGACAATCCCAAACTGTGGCTTTAAACAACACAGAGTTATTTGAGTTTAGGGAAATGTACAGTGGCTCCAAACCTGCCAAGCCAGACTCCAGTGAACAGTGTCTGAGTGAAAGTGGTCTGGACTCTGTGGAGGAGGGTCATGGTTTGAGAGACGCTGTAAAAGGACAAAACCCCTGCTTGGTGGTCCAGGTAAACCCCTATTCTGGACGAAACCGGACCTGAGACCTGGGACTGGACTGAGTTAAACCAAAATGAATAACTAGTTTTGTTACAATGTAAGGCCCAGGATTTATCATTGTTTCCAAATAAACATTCACCAGAGTTCCCTTTTCTCTTAATATCCTTGTAAGCAACTGCTATACGAACCCACTTCCCACTCCACTCCACCTCCCAGTAACAACGCCCCGTCAGACCCTCTCTGCTCAGAACCTGCCGCCAATAATCACTGAATCTGTCCGGATGATCAGGATAACTCTGTGTTTGTCTCATAACTGTTACTCTTTTGTTTCCATCAGACAGTGACAGTTGTGTGTTTGCTGTGTTTGGATCCAGTGTGATTTCTTGTGAATATTTTAAAGGGGCACTACGTAACTTTTAAGCTCAAATAACGTTTTTATTTGCCCAAATATGAGCCGACCATAATTAGATGAGACGACTAAGACATTCTTTGTCAAAAACTGTTATCTCAATGAGCCTGTAGGCTCATTTTATTGTGAAGCGCCGGGCCGGTTCTCCGGAAATCTACCCGGATGTTACGTTGTGCGCGTTCCTGTGTACAGCGCTGAATTCCCGGCAAAGCCGCCATTACAGCCAGCGAGATCTGCCGGCAGAGATGGACTCTACCAGCAAGAAAAACGACCGGCCTCTAGCACTGCTCAGACACCGACATTGACTCCTCAAAAATAAAAACATAACATGTTTACTCGAGCAAGACACGGAGAGGAAAACAGAAGTGTGACCAAAGCAGTGGAAAAACAAGACTGAACATAGGCAGAGCATTTAAGCCATGGAGAGAGATAACTTTATGCTCTACTTTGGGAATAAAAACGGACCCTGAGCTGTCTTTTTCTTAGTGAAAAGGTAAGACATCATTACAGACAATTTATAATATACTGTGGCGTTTTATTTTGAAAATCAGTTGATTTGGTTCAAAGAAAGGGCCTTTTAGAAAAGTGTAAAAATCTGTTGTCTCCAGCTTAAAATTAAACTATTTTTCCAAACAATGTTCCAGAGGCAGAAATACGTAGCACCCTGTGACATGAGACCAGACTGACTCTGAATCAGCTAACTCAAATTTAGTGGAGTTTCCCCCTAAAAAAAAAGAAATGCAAACAGTGTTGTGTGAACAAATCAGTTTATTTCAGCTCCAACATGACTTATATCCATCTGAATTTGTTAATGTCATTCTCTCAGTGGAAGAAAACATAGATTTAAAACAGTTTTTTTTTTAAAAAGGACCCTGTACTACAAAGCTACACTATGCATTTCTCTTTTACCTTGTGAGACAAAACCAAACTGTCTCAGTGTGGGTCAGTGGAATAACCCTGGGGTTCTCTGGAGCTCTGAGGCTGTTTATGTGAAACAAGCCGAGATCAGCACTAAATCTCATCGACAGACTGAAAAGAAACTACACCAACCAGAAAAGGAACAGTGCATAAAGACCTTGTGGTGTTTGTCAAAATCCTTATTTATCAGTGGATCTCAATGTTGACTGTGCCATGTGCAAGAAAACGGTTTAAATGAGCATTGTTTATGAAGAACATGGGAAAAATAAAAGGCTTCAGGCGTCATCTAGACCTCATTATCAAAGATTTTAATAGATGAGAAAGAGCCTGGTCCAATACAAAGGGTACAGCTAACATTGAAATAGAGAAACCCAAAGGATCCCGTTGGTTGTTGTCTACACAGCATTTAAACAACTAAATACAGGAAAAAAAAGTCCTACTGAGAAAGTGTCTGTTCGAGTGTGGGACAAACACTGGGAAACCGTAACAGAAACATGGATTTGACTCAATGAAGATAACTGCAGGATCACATCGGTCGGACGCTGAGCTCAAATGAAAGCAGGCAGGCTACGAGGCTGTGCGGAGTGGGAGCCCCCTGTAAAGGCTTATAAACCTACAGAAGAAATCAGGTATCAACACTGTTAATGCTTAGTGTCCTGTGCAGTATAGACGCTTGACCGTTTTAGAGTATCCTGCTGCTACACTGGGTTAGTTAGGGTTAGGGTTCTGGCTCTTAAACTGCTCCGGGGCAGTTTAGCCGTAGCAGGTTTTACAGTTTAGGTGCTGCTTTGTGAAACTCAAATAAGTGACCTCACTAATCTCCTCATCCAGCTTCGTACTACAGGGCCCTGGAGTGAGAGGCACTGAGAGGCAGTGACCTGGAAAAGTGTGTTCATGTCAGCGAAAAAAGGATTAATATAGAGACATCACTTAATGAACCCAATATGGGTAAATTTATAGCAGTACCTTTTTATCTAAATAAATTCACACACATTTGTTTTAATAAAATAGAAACCTGCTTTTAGACTGAACTGTATTTTTTTCCTCAGCCGAGCTACAATCTGAGAAGAATAATACTTAATCAGAAGAAGAGACTCATCAGTGCAGAGCGTGAACTTATTCTGAGCTACTCTTAGAAATAGACTGGACCCACTTGTGTAATAAATGTACTGAACATATAAAACATAATACACACACCACTAGAATCCCAGTTTTTTAAAACCTCCCCCAAAACAAAATGCAGAAAGACATCAAATACAGCCAGAACATACAGTAAATCTACATTTTAAAGTGGAAATATATTACCATGGCACTCCTCCTTCGCCAATATCACAACAGACTAAACCATTCAATAATCCCTTAAAGCAGCTCTAAACAGACGGAGTGCAACCACTGGATGAAGACCAAGTGTTGAAGCAAGATAAATGTAACTGTCTCTATCTCCTAAACGGACGGTGGCTGAAGGATGTTGAGAAGTTTCTTACCTTTTGGTAAGATTTAAAAATATATAATTTTACATACTGATTTGTTTGATAGTATATGCTAAATGTGTGAGTAAGGACTATATTTACAGCACTATCAATGGAACAACAAAAACTAATAATAACAAGTTTTTATTATTTGGTTATTTCAACAGACATGTCTGTTATACTTGATATACTCTGAAGTTTCATGTTTTTCTTTGCTCTTAGGTTATCTTCTGATCTGGAGTCCTTTCAGAACCATATAGTCATGTGCGCTGGCAAGCGCTTCTCGTTCTCACCTCCAGTGGATGAGGCTAGGACTCTTCTTGCTGCACTGGACTATAATCATCACAACCACCACCGGCCAGTACATGTCAACAATAAAGGCCAGGTTTCATAAGTAATACATTTTTATATTTCATATTTTTTTAGCCTGAAAAATGATGCTCATGTTGTTGTTATCTAATGTTAAATGTATTGTTCCACAGACAAAAAAAGATCTACAGCAAAAAATAGCTCTATTGTGTTTGCACAGTAAAAGAGGCAAAGGACTACAGATACATCAACGGCTGCATAGTAACATTTTACAGATTCGACTAAAGTCTCATGGGGGACTTCAAGTGTTCAAGGAGTGTTCTTCAAGATGACCCTCGGACCCCTGGTCTTCTACCTGGTGTTGTTCCGCCTCCCTCAGCTGAATTAGCCCAGACACAACTGCAGAAGACAGGAGTGTCAGTCACATGCCCTCAGTCCTTTTCTCTCCCTCTTTCATAAGGAACCATTATGTGTAGGCCTCATGCAGCAGAAGTCTAGCCTGTTTTGTTATTTATCAGAGCAACTCCAGAATATCTTGGTGCACTGATCTAACATGTTGAAGACATGTTTGTTACCTCTCAAACACTGTGTGCATCTGTATTACATTCCTTTGTAAATTGATGAAATGAATATTACTGTCAAAACACCAATGCATTCTCTTTTTTTTTTTTTATTTATTTCTCTCTCTCTTTGTGAGACATGACTTCAGCCACGTAAAGGGCAGCAATAGAAGAGAGTGCTTTAATGGAACATGTCTTTAGAGTAAATATATACAGAAAACAGTTAAATTATATATTTATGTATTTTCAAAATGTGTAACATTTGTAAATAGAGAACAATGAGTAATAAATAATCTCTATCTTTTGAGGTAGTCACTCAAATTATGTGTATATGAGATGTGTATCTACAAAAATTCTTTTACAGAAACAAGTAAATGTATAGGTAGTGGATAATTGTTAATTCACTCTAAAGGGGCTTCTTTGAAACTTATAATTACTAAATGAGTCTGGGTATTTCTCCTAATTCAAATGTGGCTGGAGGCCTACATCCAGACAATGTTCCATGTGGGCCTTCCTGCTGAGACACCCTACTGGATCCTGTCTGCAGCATTTGTTTTCCAGGTCCGTTGACCTGACCCGGCAGTTCAAACAGGTGCACCACGCTGGCTGACCCGACTGGGTATGATTGGTCCTGGTGTGGTCTAGAGAAGCCTCTGGCAGATGAGTTACAACAACCTGGAGAACTTCATCCTTCTCCTCCTGCGACAGTCGTTCTAACTGTTCATAAAAATGAAACAACATGCACTGTTTAGTTCAGAGGTTTATTTGGGTGTGTGATCATTTGTAGATATATGACCAACCTGCCTCTGTTGTCCTGCAGCAGCTGTGCCACCCTCAGTCTGTCCTCTTCACTGACAGGCCCAGCTCCTCTTCTTCATCTCCGTGGTCTCTTCTGCACCTCTTGCCCTCCCCTCGCTCTCCCCTTCTTCACTCACGATCAGTGCTCTCTTCCACCGGAGCTTGAGTCCTGATTTGGAAAAAATATTGCATATCTGTATTTTTATAGTGCTAAACTTCATGTTTGAGGTATTCTGAACAACACCAACAGTGAAATAAACAATGATAAGCTAAAATACTGTGAGGTTACGTTTATGATGTCTCAAAATAATGCAGGACCAGTTCATTACAGTAATAGTAATAACCTAGAAACAAGCTAAATGAGTTGACAGTCACACGTTGGTGCAAAGACTCGTCCAAATAACAACAGTAATAGTAACACATGAACAGTATCCTGTCTGATAAGTTCACTAACTTTAGCCGTTTTCCTGCTGAGACTCTTGTAAACACTGAGCCTCGGTAAAAGCTACGTGAGTTGATGTACCGTTAGCGGCTAAGCTAACGTTAGCCCCTTTAACAAAAAGTAACATGCAGTAGATAATATATACAAAGTTACAACAGCCATACCACGTTGAATAACGCTTTATAAAACGAGCCGTTTGTCAGTCTGGTGCTTTATTATCTTCCATGTCTCAAGAGTTTGCTTTACTGCTGTGTCAGCACTCGACATTAAAATATAGTTTACTCTCAAATTTTGTTCAGCAATACACTTTTACAGAAGTGTAACTTTTCTTACCTTTGTAAACATGATGCAAGTAAATGTCCAAGTCCTTCAGGGCGACAGACTGAAAGATAATGCTCCGGTGACTCAGTCATGCACGTACGAACACGCGCCAGTCTGAACACGAGCGAGCTGGACACTGACTGTAGTTTCTCTTAACGGCCAATGGTGGCAGTAGCTGTTAGGTTTTTATGAAAGCTACGTAATGCCCCTTTAATATAGAGACATCAGTTAATGAACCCAATATGGGTAAATTTATAGCAGTACCTTTTTATCTAAATAAATTCACACACATTTGTTTTAATAAAATAGAAACCTGCTTTTAGACTGAATTGTATTTTTTCCTCAGCCGAGCTACATTCTGAGAAGAATAATACTTAATCAGAAGAAGAGACTCATCAGTGCAGAGCGTGAACTTATTCTGAACTACTCTTAGAAATAGACTGGACCCACTTGTGTAATAAATGTACTGAACATATAAAACATAATACACACACCACTAGAATCCCAGTTTTTTAAAACCTCCCCCAAAACAAAAGGCAGAAAGACATCAAATACAGCCAGAACATACAGTAAATCTACATTTTAAAGTGGAAATATATTACCATGGCACTCCTCCTTCACCAACATCACAACAGACTAAACCATTCAATAATCCTTAAAGCAGCTCTAAACAGACGGAGTACAACTGCTGTGGCAAAAGCTCAATCTTCAGAAGGAATAACACACCCATAATCCTCAGGAGCTGGGCAAAGTCTTAAACATTATTTATCCATAGCCTTTTGTGGCATTTTGGAGCAGAGATACTTCAGTCTCTTGTAAATATGGTTCTCTTTGGAGAGGTTTTCAGCAGACAGTTTGGAAAAGGAGACAGGAGCAATAACACAAGTGGACATTTGTTAAAGGGCTATTTAAAGTTTGATTTAAATTACTTAAAAAAGCTTTCCCTGTGGTAATAGTACAACATCTATTTCAGCTGAAGTAAAATAAACCATTTACTTAAAGAGTTACTGTTGTTGTTCTGCCTGGTCTTGTCTGTTTTTTTTAGTAACTAGGCTTTTTTCATCAGACAACAAACCCTTATGTTTAAAAACCATCACCTTGTTTTACAGTAAAACATCTCAAATACTTTCCCTGACAGGATTATGACATTTAGATCAGAATTAATAGCCTCTGGACTGACGTTTGAAAATCATACGACCAATCAGGGAAATAAAACAGCATAAAGCCCGCCCTATTTTAAACAAACACGTATGATTGGTTCAAGACCCCTTAACTAGAACTAGAACGGGTCTTTGATGATTTACAATGTCGTAGTTAATGTTAATGCACTAGTGTGACGTGGCTAGAGGTCCCTCAGTAGAAAACAGACAGTGTTGTGTTAATGTGTGCCTCTTTGAATGACCTTCTGTAGGGAATAAGTCACTGATCTCTTAGTATTTCCGATACACATTTTTACAAAAGACTGGACTATCCCTTTCCCTTTTTTTTTAACCTGTTCTCTTCACTGCAACTTCTTTCTTGGTTTTAGATTTTATTGCAATGTTGGACATTAGAGTGTTTCAGAAGGTGTTTTTGTAAAGTTACAGAACATTTAAAAATGAAAACGAATGGGTTTCACCGCCATTGTTCAACCTTTGGAGATATAAGACTGTGTAATAACCCAGCTCCACTCTGTTCTGTTCAAATCTCATTCTCACTCAGATGGAAATGTTCTATTTTTATGATTAAAAAATATTGTTTTTCTACATTTAGATTTGCATTAGAAGACCTTGTAAAAGCTAAAAGAAAATAAGAATATAAGGCTAAACATGGTTAAATCTGTAGGACAGGAGAAGACCCCTCGTCTCACTTTGACCCCCTTCAGACCTTGAATTACAATCCGTCTTTTCTCTCTGGACCAGCTCGACCTGTTGTATTCACACTGTTCTCCAGAGTCCACATCGGATCAGCTTCATTTTACTGTTTTCGATGCAAAACTTCACCCATGCTGCTCGAAATTATATTTAGGTCCGACTTATTTCTCGTAGTCAGACTGACTCATTTATTGTCCAGTCGAGCTAAGACTGTTTAGAGTCATACTCACTTCAGACAAAAGACTGCTTACTAAACTCAGTTGTTTTGGTCTTTAATCAAATTGGATTCATGCTGGCTCCAGTCGATCTGATCACTGGATTTTAATGCCAGGTCTGAAGAGGGCCTTTGTTTCATTTACAGTTCAACAGCAGTTTAGGACGTTCAGAGCAACACCAACCATTTGTAATCCTGGGAAATGTGCAAACTTCACCTCAAATTCAAAGTCATATGTACAATAAATATTAATTGGCAAATGAAGACTTTGCTGTACTGTTTGTTAAGCCCCTGGAAAATGATTATCACTTTGATGTTTTAGATCACTTTTTTTTAAAACATGATCTAAAACATCAGGGTTTTGTGGCATTACATTAAAAAAAGAAAAGAGTGCATCCTCAGTGAATGTAAGCACTAATGCACCATGTTGAAAAAGTAAAAAAAAACTAATTACCATTGTTGGTTTCAACAGAAAGTCCATGTTTCTCTCTCTAAAGGCAGCTTGACCCTGATTGTGTCTTTACAGCCACGTTTTCACAAGAGCGGTACGGTACAGGTCGGGACAGTGTGGTCAGAAGGGAGTGAAGATCTACTTTGGTCAGTCCTCTGTGGTTCTGTGACGTGAAGTACAGATAATAAACGCTGAAGCTAAACCCAGCGCTCTAATGAACAGAGATTCCTCACTCAGGCTAAAATGAGGGTAAAAGGGAAATTTTAAACATCTTGTGATGAACTGCCATTGCCATTCCTTTTGTAGAATAAATGTAAGTGAGCGTCTTATATCAGCAGCTCTATGGATTCAAACAGGAGCATAACCTACAAAAAAGAATGAGCCTCGAAATCTAGAGTAATACAAGTTATTTTCTTTTCAGGGGTTCATCGAACTAAACCGTAACGACCCGATATGAACCGAGCCGCTCAGTGGAAACGTGCCAAAAAGGTCTCCTTTAGCCGTCATTGTTGCCGTTCTCCTCCGGCTGCAGCTGCTCTTTCTCGGTGCAGTCCTCCTGAGGGGGGCGCACCCGGTTAAAGAAGCCCAGCTGCATAAAAAAGGAATGAGGTTTTAAAAGTTAGTACTCTCGGCTCAATGATGCTATGAATACTAGGAGGACAAAAAGAAACAGGAAGAAGACACAAGGTAGATTTTCAAAATAAGCTTCCTCTAAACAGCAGTTTTCGGATCAAAAGGTGAAGGGTCAAAGTTTAAACAACAGCAGCCTTAGAGGGTCAAATCTCAAACCTCAAATCCCCAGCGGATTTAAAGGGGCATACACGTAATAATGCGATAATCTTTAAAGCCAGTGGAGTTTTAAACACAGACCAAAAGTTGAAAAAATATCTGGCACAAGTACATTTAGACATAAAGCCTGGACGTAAAGTCGTCTCACCTTGTACATGATGAAGATGAGCAGAGCCAGCAGCAGCAGTCCCGCGAGCACAGCCAGAGCCACTACCCATCCCGGGACGGGCTGAGGGGCGTCTGCCGCCCACAGCACCGACACGCTCACCTGCAAACACACACATTTATTTAAAAAAGGTTCATCTTTTCTACATAATGTTCCTACAGAGGATACCGTCTAATGTTGATACAAGAGTACAGTTTTCTGTTTTCTAAAAGCAATATCAGTTTTGTAAAGTGTCTGTCAGAGGGAACATGTCTGGAGTAGGGACGGCTGCACATTTGTCACTAAAATGATTCCCGTGCACAGAACACAGTTTGAGAGACACCAGTTAAAAAAAAACAAGGAAAAAGTGTGACTTTTGTCTTCAAGCATTTTTGCATTTGCCTCCATTTGCAGCTGTCTTTGATCCGACAGTCTTTAACGGGATAAACCTACACAGCGTTATGGAGCAGCCTTGATAGTAAGATACCTGCTCTATGTTAATGTGTTCATTGATCTGTTTTACTGTTAATAACTGTGAATAATGTCTTACAGTGGTACTATTGGACGGCAGCTCAAACTCCAGTTTCTTGTACGGGATCTCGATGACACTGAACGATGCTTTGGACTCGATCACATACGAGCGATTCTGGTTCTCCAACTAAAAACAAACCATAAACCAGCACATCTTTGACATTTTCTACAAATAAAAGACACAGTGCTTGCATTCAGAAGCGTGTGTATGTGGATTTTACCCGGAGGAAGTTGTTGACATCCAGCCTTGAGTAGACAAACAGGATGGCGTTCTTTCCTCTCTCCAGGCGACCGACCTGACACTTGAACTGTGAACACTCGGCTGTGAGGCAGTCCTGGACACAAACATACACATTAAACCCTCCACTTTTGTTCAAGACATTATGAGATCCTTGGTCTGCCGGTGCTAAAAAGTTCTGTTCCCCTTTCTTTGAAAAGATTTTACAAAACAAATACATATTTAAAAAGAGAAAAAAGTACAAAAAACTGCAAGTACGGCTCTGCAAATGTCCAAAAAACAGGATAAACCCTCAGTGAAATTCATTAGGATAGGGAATAAACCCACAGCAAAAATGAACTACATAAGACTTTTTTTTATCTGAATGCTGTCTTAAAGAGAAATGTCCTGCTGTGATTTAAACCAACAGCTTTAATGATGTTCTGTTGAACATTAATACACATTTTTATTAGTATTATCAGCAAGGTTTTATAATTAGAATCCCACTTTTTTAATATAAATTTTATTGTTTCTGTATTGCAGTCAAATACTAATCCTACTTTTTCTCCATTAAGTGCATTTGAAGACGGTAATTTTACTTTAGAAATAATGTTCACTGTTCATTTTACACTTTATCAGTACTTTTCCCTAAATAAAAGGAATCGAGTACTTCCTCGACCGTAGGCAGGATCAATACTGTAACTGTGAAAGTAAAATAAATATGCTAATAGTAGAAATCCAGAAGTAACAGACTTAAATCTTCAGATGTGTGAGTTACAGGTTCACGAGGAGCTGGTTAGTGAGTTACCAGTTTAACCACGTCGTTCTGAGTGTTCTGGGACTCCAGGTCTCTCTTCTGGCGGACTTTGTTTCGTCCTTCACTCTCTCTGGGAGGAACACCGGTGGTGTTTTTCTCTGGCGGTACCGGACTCTGCAACAAACGCAAAGACATTCTCTAGATTAGTCCAAACTGTGTGCCACTGTTAAAGTCCCTCGAACAAGTGGATTCTGGGTAATATTAGCGTCTTTTCCTGCTTGTGTGTCGGTCTTCTATCGTTGCTGCTTATTAACTTTAAACTCTGAGGTCAGTGTCCGACTGAAGTGATCCCACAATTATCTCATTAAACACTGGAAATGCATTGCAAATATTTCGCCACATTTGACGTTGCTTCTCTTTTCTCTCTTTATGTTGTTTGTTCCCCTTCAGTGTCAGCTGGAAAAGACACAGGAGTTGTCATGTCTTGTGTCCCGGACAGAGCTTGGTGAGTGTGTTAAGGTCTGATGAAGCTTCTCACAGTGACGTTGAGAGGGTTGATCTCAACGCTGCTGGTGCAGTTGATGGGTCCCTCCGTCTCGAACCTGGTGAGGTACAGCAGCGAGCCGTTCCCATAGCGATTAGGCCAGTCCACCTCCAGCTCAGCTTTACTGAAGGTGCTCGGCCCATTGTTCAGCAGCTGCAGCAACGAGAGGAAGTGTTGAGGGTCACATTGTGTTCCGTAATGCTGCTCAATGGTTTTTCTTTATGCATTTTACACTATAACAACAAATAAAGTATATATGTTCTACAATGGTCCGGGTTTGTACTCTTCGCTGATTGAATAAATTCAGATATTGCTCTGTTTAAATATCGAGCATGTGTACCTCATAGACGAGCAGTATTTGTGGTCCAATGTCGTCTTCCAAAACAGGAGGATCCGTCACTTTCCAGTTGGCGATTGGCAGCAGCTCTTGGCTCGGAGTCGAAGACCTGCAAAGACCACACAGTGATTTAACTCTTATTGCCTGTACTTCATGATATTCCAATAAAGCAGGAGCTAAAGGGTTGTACTACAGCTGCACACAAACCCTCTGATGGCCACTTTGGCGAGCACAGCCAACTTGGTGGTGCTGGAGATCCGAAGACTGCTGTTGTTGAACTCGTTGGAGCTAAAAAAAAACAACACCAATAATAAGAGGGCTTTTGAATTGAATAAATGCATTAATAAAATTAGGTGGATTTTCTTTTCTTTTTAAAAACAGCCACATGGAGGCGCTATAGCCTTTAAAGCAGAGGTGCCTAAACTTTTTTGTTCGGAGGGCCAAAGCGTAAATATATATATAAATATATAAATACAACTGCCTGGACAATATCGCCAAATTAAAACAGCTCTTTACAACATAACGTCAGTCTTTCACATTTGAGAGTTTAAAACCATAAAAGAACACGCTCTACAGAAAGCATCGTGAAACAAATCCCAGAGTTCAATCTTACCAGTTGTTTAATAAATGCAAAGAGCTTTGGTGGCACTGCCTTTGGGGGTCACTGTTGGGGGTTATTGGATATGTCTGCTCTAAGGTCATTTCCTGAGCTGAACTCTTTGTGGAACAGCCTTCAGAGACTTTTGACAAATATTATTTTAATCTGAAAGTTATTGTCAGGTCAGTAAGAGATCTTTAAAGTCTGTGTGTTGTGTGGGTCTGAAAAGGGCTGAGTTGTCAGATTTGAACCAAAGACCGCTCAAACCCATCATTAACATACCTCGCTCTGTCTCTCTTCCTCAAACACCTTCTCAAACACAGCTCTGTTGTGAGTTAAACCGAGCTGTGAGCCGTTTCCTCTTGTCAATGGTCTACAGTCATGTAAATGAGTCGAAAACCGAGACAAATGCTGTTCTGCTTAAACGAATACCAATTACTGTGAGAGTAAACACAGGAATACCAAAAACCTGCTGTGGTTTCAGGGAAAGTTTCTGCTCCTGGTTGTTTCATCTGATATTTAGAGCAGTCTTAAAGAACAAAAACAGAATAAAGCAGCAGAGACTCATATGCATCTTGTGTGACTCTGTGCCACT
>JALDNG010001807.1:0-66948 GCA_024349245.1 Neodontobutis hainanensis | reverse complement strand
AGGGGATGACCTCATGCCTTGCCCTAGAAAAGATTACCTATTTTTTGAAAAACAAACTTCAAGTATTTTGGTCCATCTGGAAAATGTTCTATGACTTTTTGGAAAGTCTAGATGGTGACTCCTTTGTAGAACTGATGGACATTGAAAGTATATAGACAAGTATGTTATTGCTGTACTCCCTTTTTTTTTTATTTATTCTTTTTTTATTTTTATTACTTTACTTTATTTATCCAATTTTTATCCTTTTTCTTTATGTATATTTAGGTAACATATATGTGTGTCATAACGAAAAATGTAACTCTTCTCTTAATCTGTATGTAAATCTTTGAAAATAAAACTATTGTTAAAAAAAAGAAAAAAAGAATATATATATTTGGCTAAACTATTATGCTTTGGTTAGCTGACCCGAAGGTGGCTGCTAAAGGCCTAATCTACTGTTCCATCGTTTTAACAATAGTTTAATATGATACACTGGACCAAACCTGGTTAATAATATGAACATACGATCATATCGAACCTTCAAATTGGAAGGAATAAGGCATAATGCTCTCATAGTTTTTTTATATATTTTTGTAAGATAATGATAAATGTCTCTGAATAACTGTTACTTTGACTGAATAATTGTGTAGTTTGCAAATCCAGTAAAGGCCATAATAATAATAATAATAATAATAATAATAATAATAATAATGGAAAATAGAAGTGATCTTAATGTACTCTTTTACATTTACATTTATTCATTTAGCAGACGCTTTTATCCAAAGCGACTTACATTGTTCTACAGTAATTACCAGTGTTACAGTCACTGGAGGCAAAGTGGGTTAAGTGTCTTGCCCAAGGACACAACGACAGTATGAACTGTGGGGAGAGTGAGAATGGAACCACCTACCTTCTGGTTGAAAGACGACTCTCTACCGCTGAGCTACTGCCGCCTTTTACAAAGATCTGGTTTGTGTGATTTTAGTAAATACATTTGACACGTGTCTCTTTTATGAAAATCGATATTGTTCTCTCTCCTGATTTCCTAAAGGTGAGGCTGATCAGAAGAAAGGCTCTTGGTTGAGGTGTGAGCTTTGAAGAGGATATTCAGACAAAGGTGGGTGTTACATTAAACTACACATTACATAAAACATTACTCCTGCAAGGCCCACTAACCTCTGAGACTTTTTACTCTAGAAAACACTTTCCTTACTCTGCATTATACGTCCCTTTAACATTACTGTAGCTAAAGTGCATGTGTTAGTTTTATATTTGTACATTTGTCATCTGTAAATCATGACAACAGTCACAGGTAAATGTTTATGGCAGGTTTTCAACATTACAGACATGACCTCTGACCCAGTACAGTTCACATTAACTAAAGTATTACATTTAGGCAAATGTAAGTTCAAATCCAAGTCCACTATTTTCTAAAAACAGTCCTTACACACACAGTAACACAGTGAGCTGGTGATCGGTTCCAACAGCAAGACTTATTTTAAACATGTTTTTACTTTATTGTCTGTCTTTGCAGAGCCCCTCTACAGTTACCAGTCTGCTGCTGCTTTTCTGTCGGCCCTCCCCAGTCCAGTCCAGACCCAGTCCAGACCAGACCCAGTCCAGACCAGACCCAGTCTAGTCCAGTTATCGGTCTGCTGCTCTGTCGGTCTTCTCTGCTCCTGCAGCTGACATAGCCCAGCCTCGTCTTCCTCAACTTCATCTGACATCTCCATCTACAACTTCAGCTTCTTTTAAATAAACTTAAACTCAGTCAAATCTCCATTTATTTATGTGCTTTTAGATTTGAAGGCGTATATAAACTTAAATCTACAATAATTTGTACACTTTGTTTTTAAGTGCACGGTTATTAACGTGTGTTTTTATTCATTTTTATAGAAACTTTTAAATAACATGAAAGTAGATGAAAGCAAACAGACAATACTTTAAATCATTTATCACTAGTGTTATTTTAGCAGGACATAAGCAATAGATGTGATTGTGGAAAATAATCAGAACACTTTCTTTTGTCTCTTTTTAAATTGTAATAAAGTAGTGCTGCAAAGATGGAAGGTTTTCTTCAAAACTGGTGTAACACATTTATTCCATCTGTAAAATGCTTTTCTGACTACAATTTCTAAATAACCCATTTCTTAAAAAAAGGTATGCAATATGTCTTTTTTATGTATCTATTAAAATAAGTTGAAGAAAACTATTAACCACAGATGCTATGGTAGATTTCATACAGAAAATAAAACTAAAACTATAAAACATATGCTAGCTGTATATGTATCTTTGACCAAAGATGACAAACATAGTGCTAAGTAAAGTATGAGAATATATATAAAAAAGTAGCTATAGTTGTAAAAGTAAAATTCACCTGAGGTAGAGCAGCATCCAGAGGGTGTTGCTAACACAGAGACCATGAAGGAGCAGCAATGCTAAGTTAGGCTCTGTCGGAGCTTTGTCGCTGTCTGCAGGGAGCGAGCACGTCATCAACAAACAAGCGAGCTTCTGATTGGCTCACTGGTTACCATGCAAACGGGCACTCAGCTCAGCTCATAGGCCCAAAGTGGGACTTCTGGCTCCATAAAATCAACATGGGAACTTCCTTAACAGCTAAAAATGGCACCTGGAAAAAGAGCTTCAATCTAGAGGTTCATAACATTATGGGTGACGTGACACTCCTTATGTCCAGCCTCTTCTACAGTCACTGGTCTGGAACCCTTCCCACAGGCCCAAACTTTAACCAAGCTCAACATAAACTGACCTATAATAACTCTTTATCTAAAAATGGGGTTGGGTTTATGCTGTTTTTCTAAATCATTTGATGTTCTTCAAATAGTGTCCAAACGCATTTTATTGTGCATTCTATTGCACTGACCCATGAATTCTGATGGTTAAATGTCTATCCAAGTTAGTTGATCCTGGAAATCAAATTAAACTCGAGGGACGAGACAAACTCTATATGGAACAAAAAAAGATGTAGCAGTTCAGTCAGTTGTACATATTATGTTTGGGTCACAGTCCACCAGCCTGTCCTTAAATAAACCCCGTCAACTGGTCAAGGGTGTTTTCTCAGCTTAAAGTCCAAGATCTATGAACTCACAAATTGGTAGGCAGTGTTCATTTGGTTCTGTAACTTTTGGTTTCACACAACACTCAACCTTTCGTAGCCTTTACTGTGGTGAATGTGTTGGCTCATTTACAGTTGAACTGGAGAATTCCAATCAGACTGGAGTAGGCCTATAGAGACACGTTATTAAAATAAAATTAATACAGACAGCTGAAACTTCACATGCACTATTTAAGACATGATACAAATGTATAGGAAACGGGCGGCTGCACTAGCGTTGCAAGAAAAATAGAGCCATGCAAAATGTAAAACAACAAACTATGTTGTTAAATCTGACCAATATCTGCTTTCCCCGATTCCCACCTTTATTTGCTCTTCTTTTTGTGTCTAATTGACCGTGACAGTTCGGTCCAGACTGTCACGAGTACACACTTGTCAGGACTGGCAGAAGAACTCACTTTGCAGACCCCACGAAGGCAGAAGTGCATAATCCAAAAATCTAAAACGTGTGGCAAAAAAACAAGCCAAGGTCATAAACACAAAACTCTGGATTACAAAAAACACCAGAGCAGTAACTATAAACTTAAGGCTACAATATAAAGGTAGCACTCAAAGCATGCGCTCCACTTCAGACTTGAGAATTCAGCCATAAGGCTTCCATCCAAACCTGATGCTATCCAACCATGGGCAGAGGAAACACACAGACTATAAAAGATAACACAACGAGGCACAGGTGGAACACATTAGGGCGGAGCAGGTAATCACAGTGGCGGGAAAGACTCAAGGGCAAAGAACAAACAGGAAAGACCAGACCAAGCCTCTCTCATGGAACCCCTGAAAAGGTCTTGAGTGAGGACGCCACCATACAACGATATATGTCCGTCCACCAGGGGGAGGCTCCAAAAGCAGAAATAAGGAGAAACCCTGTGTGTGTTTGTGTGTGTGAGAAAGCAGTTAAAATGTGTGACCGAAAAGTATATATTGGATTTTAAGGAATATTTCTAGATTCATCTTAGATCTGGAGAAGTGCACTCTCATATGAAGATGTGTTGGCATAATTTCTTACTGTTTAGGAACACATTAAAATGTGGTTATCATTTTCTAAAATTAAATTTGTTGATGTAAAGCCAGGACATTACTGTAATTAGACACTTCTATAATATTGACTTGAAATATGTGTCCCATAGAGTCACCATTTCAGGTTCTTTTGATCACCAAGTGTACCACAGAGAAGCAGATGCCAGAGAGATACACAATAAAGGTTTATATATAGTTAAAATCTTAAATTTACATTTACATTTATTCATATAGCAGACGCTTTTATCCAAAGCGACTTACATTGTTCTACAGTAATTACCAGTGTTACAGCCACTGGAGGCAAGGTGGGTTAAGTGTCTTGCCCAAGGACACAACGACAGTATGAACTGTGGGGAGAGTGGGAATCGAACCCCCTACCTACCGGTTGAAGGACGACTGCTCTACCCACTGAGCTACTGCTACTGTTAGCAACGCCCTCTGGATGCTGCTCTACTTCAAGTGAATTTTACTTTTACAACTATAGCTACTTTTTTATATATATTCTCCTACTTTACTTAGCACTATGTTTGTCATCTTTGGTCAAAGATACATATACAGCTAGCATATGTTTTATAGTTTTAGTTTTATTGTCAAAAGGCAGACTACAGAGGAAGGTAGTCTAATTAATAAAACAAGGTTTTCTAAAAAAGGAAATTCCTCCTGTCTATTAGGCCAAATAAAACAAGTCTTATAAGGCAGGCCTGTGTTTACAGGTGGGCCATGCAACGCCCAGGCGCCCTCTCGCGTCCAAGTGTGGAATTAGCGGTCCACTTCCCAGGGTGTAACCCTCCGCCCCCGTTGTCCCCTGTGACCCCGGCTGTCTTCCAATACATGTCACTCAGCTGCAAGAACGAGCTAGGAGCACATACACAAAACCCAGGCTCAGCTAACTACACAAAATGTAGAACCACACAGCATGCAGTGGTTAGGCGGGACACATCGGTTCTGCAGCGTTGTACACGGTCTCTTCCCTCCGACCTCAGGTCTGCAGTGGCACAGCGTGGCAGAGTATCCCTCTCTGGTCTTAGCTCTTCCCCTGTAATGGGGAGGCCAGTGGCGGCTGGTGAAAAATATTTTAGGTGGGGCTGTTTAAGCGGGGGGGTCTGGGGGCTCCTCCCCCATAAAGTTTTTTTATTACATAGTTGTGATTTCTTGCATTCTGGTGCATTTTTGGCCACCCATGTCCCTTGCTTATAACGCAAACCAGTCAATACCAATATTCTAAAAAGACAATATTAATTGAACTGCCATGTAGAAATCAACAGTTTCACAGGTAATGATAATGAACAAGTTGCAAGTTTATTATGCTCCGTGTCCAGATAGAAAAAATGCAAACGCATAACAATAAATTATAATAGGAAATACCACAATCTAGTTCTTTAATCAATCCCCAGCTGTAGACTGCATTGTAGTCTACACTGTAGACTGCAATGCATTCTGGGCACAGAATTGCAGTACATTCTGTGCCCAGAATGCATTGCAACATGCTTTATAACATCGTAATGGATTACATTGTGAAAGTTAAAAATATTATGCTGTACAAGGCCAGTGCTGCTATAATTACTAAAGTTAAACTAACTCAGAAGTTAGTTAACTGCTCGTTAACATCAGCTGTCTTCATTGTTGGCAATAAAAAAGAAAGAATTTTTAATGCAGATATTTTTGTTTAAAAAAATGTGTACATTTTACTCATTTTAATTGGTTAACTTTTAAGGAATTAATTTCATTACTAAATTCTATTTTTTTTAGTTTAATAAATAAGAATTGCTTAATCTGTTATAGATAGATGAGAGGGTGAGAGAGAGAGAGAGAGACTAACATATGGTGTCTGTGACAGTTAGATTTGTGTATGAGAGAGGTAGATGGAGTGAATGTGTGAGTGAACGCGGGGGTGAGTGAGAGTGAAGGGGATGGAGAACTTATTTGTACAGGAACTTTGCTCGTCTATCTTTCTGAGTGGCAAATCTCTCAAAGACCCTTGTGTTGAAATCTGCAATGTCCCATGTGAGTTTTTTCTCTATAGAGAGCATAGCCAGAGCGTTGAGGCGATCTTGTCAGGTTTTATGTCTGTTTTATATTGTTTCCAGTTTGTATTGTATTTCATGGACTTTATTTTGAAATGTCGTGCCCTTGTCTGTGTCTCTGCTTGACTTCCTGGTGTCTTTCCCTCCTGTGTGATTACCTGCTCCGCCCTAATGTGTTTCACCTGTCCCTTGTTGTCTGTGTCTATTTATACCTGTTTGTCCTTCCCCTCAGTACCAGGTTATTGTCCTTGTCTTAGTCCATGTCACCCGCAAGTCTTGTCTCTGTTCCTTTTGTGGCTTGTGTAAATTCCTAGTTCGTGGTTTTTTGTATTCTTTGTTTTCTCTGGATTTTTTGTCTGCGTGTTCCGTTCTGGGAGAGTGTTGTTTTTTTGGGATTTTTTGTATGCATCTGTTCTTCGTAAATAAATTTCTGTTCTACGTTTTATTGGATTCTGTGGTCTGCATTGGAGTCTGTCCCTGTTCCTGAGCCCTCGGCCATGACAGAATGACCTGGTCGGGACTGAGACTCTTTTTCCCTGCCTGAGTCTTTGTGTCAGCCCCAGAACTGTCTCCAGAGTCTTCGTGTCAGCCCCAGAACTGTCTCCAGAGTCTTCGTGTCAGCCCCCAGAACTGTCTCCAGAGTCTTCGTGTCAGCCCCGTCCGGTTCCTCCCAGCCTGGTCTTGTGTTGTTTGTCCTCCCAGCCTGGTTGTGAGTTTTTTTTTGTTTTATCCCTGCCCTTGTTCCGAGTTTTAGTCCCTGCCCTTGTTCCGAGTTTTAATCCCTGCCCTTGTTCCGAGCTTTAGTCCCTGCCCTTGTTCCGAGTTTTAGTCCCTGCCCTTGTTCCGAGTTTTAGTCCCTGCCCTTGTTCCGAGCTTTAGTCCCTGCCCTTGTTCCGAGCTTTAGTCCCTGCCCTTGTTCCGAGCTTTAGTCCCTGCCCTTGTTCCGAGCTTTAGTCCCTGCCCTTGTTCCGAGCTTTAGTCCCTGCCCTTGTTCCGAGCTTTAGTCCCTGCCCTTGTTCCGAGCTTTAGTCCCTGCCCTTGTTCCGAGCTTTAGTCCCTGCCCTTGTTCCGAGCTTTAGTCCCTGCCCTTGTTCCGAGCTTTAGTCCCTGCCCTTGTTCCGAGCTTTAGTCCCTGCCCTTGTTCCGAGCTTTAGTCCCTGCCCTTGTTCCGAGCTTTAGTCCCTGCCCTTGTTCCGAGCTTTAGTCCCTGCCCTTGTTCCGAGTTTTAGACCCTGCCCTTGTTCCGAGCTTTAGTCCCTGCCCTTGTTCCGAGCTTTAGTCCCTGCCCTTGTTCCGAGCTTTAGTCCCTGCCCTTGTTCCGAGTTTTAGTCCCTGCCCTTGTTCCGAGTTTTAGTCCCTGCCCTTGTTCCGAGCTTTAGTCCCTGCCCTTGTTCCGAGCTTTAGTCCCTGCCCTTGTTCCGAGTTTTTGTCCCTGCCATTGTCCAGAGTTTCCGTCCCTACCTGGTCCTGAGTCCGTCCTTCTGCAAGTCCCGTCCGTGTGTTCCCGTCCCGGCACAAATTTTCCCCTGGTGCCTATTCCCGGCATCTTCCCCTTCCACTAGCGCCACGTCCGGCCGACCAGTTCCGAGGGCCAGACGTGCCGCATCTGTGCCCCGAGTGCCCCGTCCGGCCGACCAGTTTTAGAGTTTATGTCAGGTTTTATGTCTGTTTTATATTGTTTCCAGTTTGTATTGTATTTCATGGACTTTATTTTGAAATGTCGTGCCCTTGTCTGTGTCTCTGCTTGACTTCCTGGTGTCTTTCCCTCCTGTGTGATTACCTCCGCCCTAATGTGTTTCACCTGTCCCTTGTTGTCTGTGTCTATTTATACCTGTTTGTCCTTCCCCTCAGTACCAGGTTATTGTCCTTGTCTTAGTCCATGTCACCCGCAAGTCTTGTCTCTGTTCCTTTTGTGGCTTGTGTAAATTCCTAGTTCGTGGTTTTTTGTATTCTTTGTTTTCTCTGGATTTTTTGTCTGCGTGTTCCGTTCTGGGAGAGTGTTGGTTTTTTGGGATTTTTTGTATGCATCTGTTCTTCGTAAATAAATTTCTGTTCTACGTTTTATTGGATTCTGTGGTCTGCATTGGAGTCTGTCCCTGTTCCTGAGCCCTCGGCCATGACAGAATGACCTGGTCGGGACTGAGACTCCGCAACCCCAGAGCTCCAGCATTTTTTTTTTTTCTTTTTCCCTGCCTGAGTCTTTGTGTCAGCCCCAGAACTGTCTCCAGAGTCTTCGTGTCAGCCCCAAAACTGTCTCCAGAGTCTTCGTGTCAGCCCCAGAACTGTCTCCAGAGTCTTCGTGTCAGCCCCCAGAACTGTCTCCAGAGTCTTCGTGTCAGCCCCGTCCGGTTCCTCCCAGCCTGGTCTTGTGTTGTTTGTCCTCCCAGCCTGGTTGTGAGTTTTTGTTTTATCCCTGCCCTTGTTCCAGTTTTAGTCCCTGCCCTTGTTCCAGTTTTAATCCCTGCCCTTGTTCCGAGCTTTAGTCCCTGCCCTTGTTCCAGTTTTAGTCCCTGCCCTTGTTCCGAGTTTTAGTCCCTGCCCTTGTTCCGAGCTTTAGTCCCTGCCCTTGTTCCGAGCTTTAGTCCCTGCCCTTGTTCCGAGCTTTAGTCCCTGCCCTTGTTCCGAGCTTTAGTCCCTGCCCTTGTTCCGAGCTTTAGTCCCTGCCCTTGTTCCGAGCTTTAGTCCCTGCCCTTGTTCCGAGCTTTAGTCCCTGCCCTTGTTCCGAGTTTTAGACCCTGCCCTTGTTCCGAGTTTTAATCCCTGCCCTTGTTCCGAGCTTTAGTCCCTGCCCTTGTTCCGAGCTTTAGTCCCTGCCCTTGTTCCGAGCTTTAGTCCCTGCCCTTGTTCCGAGCTTTAGTCCCTGCCCTTGTTCCGAGTTTTAGTCCCTGTCCTTGTTCCGAGTTTTAGTCCCTGCCCTTGTTCCGAGCTTTAGTCCCTGCCCTTGTTCCGAGCTTTAGTCCCTGCCCTTGTTCCGAGTTTTTGTCCCTGCCATTGTCCAGAGTTTCCGTCCCTACCTGGTCCTGAGTCCGTCCTTCTGCAAGTCCCGTCCGTGTGTTCCCGTCCCGGCACAAATTTTTCCCCCCTGGTGCCTATTCCCGGCATCTTCCCCTTCCACTAGCGCCACGTCCGGCCGACCAGTTCCGAGGGCCAGACGTGCCGCATCTGTGCCCCGAGTGCCCCGTCCGGCCGACCAGTTTTAGAGTTTATGTCAGGTTTTATGTCTGTTTTATATTGTTTCCAGTTTGTATTGTATTTCATGGACTTTATTTTGAAATGTCGTGCCCTTGTCTGTGTCTCTGCTTGACTTCCTGGTGTCTTTCCCTCCTGTGTGATTACCTGCTCCGCCCTAATGTGTTTCACCTGTCCCTTGTTGTCTGTGTCTATTTATACCTGTTTGTCCTTCCCCTCAGTACCAGGTTATTGTCCTTGTCTTAGTCCATGTCACCCGCAAGTCTTGTCTCTGTTCCTTTTGTGGCTTGTGTAAATTCCTAGTTCGTGGTTTTTTGTATTCTTTGTTTTCTCTGGATTTTTTGTCTGCGTGTTCCGTTCTGGGAGAGTGTTGGTTTTTGGGATTTTTGTATGCATCTGTTCTTCGTAAATAAATTTCTGTTCTACGTTTTATTGGATTCTGTGGTCTGCATTGAGTCTGTCCCTGTTCCTGAGCCCTCGGCCATGACAGAATGACCTGGTCGGGACTGAGACTCCGCAACCCCAGAGCTCCAGCATTTTTTTTTTTTCTTTTTCCCTGCCTGAGTCTTTGTGTCAGCCCCAGAACTGTCTCCAGAGTCTTCGTGTCAGCCCCAAAACTGTCTCCAGAGTCTTCGTGTCAGCCCCAGAACTGTCTCCAGAGTCTTCGTGTCAGCCCCAGAACTGTCTCCAGAGTCTTCGTGTCAGCCCCGTCCGGTTCCTCCCAGCCTGGTCTTGTGTTGTTTGTCCTCCCAGCCTGGTTGTGAGTTTTTGTTTTATCCCTGCCCTTGTTCCAGTTTTAGTCCCTGCCCTTGTTCAGTTTTAATCCCTGCCCTTGTTCCGAGCTTTAGTCCCTGCCCTTGTTCCGAGTTTTAGTCCCTGCCCTTGTTCCGAGTTTTAGTCCCTGCCCTTGTTCCGAGCTTTAGTCCCTGCCCTTGTTCCGAGCTTTAGTCCCTGCCCTTGTTCCGAGCTTTAGTCCCTGCCCTTGTTCCGAGCTTTAGTCCCTGCCCTTGTTCCGAGCTTTAGTCCCTGCCCTTGTTCCGAGCTTTAGTCCCTGCCCTTGTTCCGAGCTTTAGTCCCTGCCCTTGTTCCGAGCTTTAGTCCCTGCCCTTGTTCCGAGCTTTAGTCCCTGCCCTTGTTCCGAGTTTTAGACCCTGCCCTTGTTCCGAGTTTTAGTCCCTGCCCTTGTTCCGAGCTTTAGTCCCTGCCCTTGTTCCGAGCTTTAGTCCCTGCCCTTGTTCCGAGCTTTAGTCCCTGCCCTTGTTCCGAGTTTTTGTCCCTGCCATTGTCCAGAGTTTCCGTCCTTCTGCAAGTCCCGTCCGTGTGTTCCCGTCCCGGCACAAATTTTTCCCCCCTGGTGCCTATTCCCGGCATCTTCCCCTTCCACTAGCGCCACGTCCGGCCGACCAGTTCCGAGGGCCAGACGTGCCGCATCTGTGCCCCGAGTGCCCCGTCCGGCCGACCAGTTTTAGAGTTTATGTCAGGTTTTATGTCTGTTTTATATTGTTTCCAGTTTGTATTGTATTTCATGGACTTTATTTTGAAATGTCGTGCCCTTGTCTGTGTCTCTGCTTGACTTCCTGGTGTCTTTCCCTCCTGTGTGATTACCTGCTCCGCCCTAATGTGTTTCACCTGTCCCTTGTTGTCTGTGTCTATTTATACCTGTTTGTCCTTCCCCTCAGTACCAGGTTATTGTCCTTGTCTTAGTCCATGTCACCCAAGTCTTGTCTCTGTTCCTTTTGTGGCTTGTGTAAATTCCTAGTTCGTGGTTTTTTGTATTCTTTGTTTTCTCTGGATTTTTTGTCTGCGTGTTCCGTTCTGGGAGAGTGTTGGTTTTTTGGGATTTTTTGTATGCATCTGTTCTTCGTAAATAAATTTCTGTTCTACGTTTTATTGGATTCTGTGGTCTGCATTGGAGTCTGTCCCTGTTCCTGAGCCCTCGGCCATGACAGAATGACCTGGTCGGGACTGAGACTCCGCAACCCCAGAGCTCCAGCATTTTTTTTTTTTCTTTTTCCCTGCCTGAGTCTTTGTGTCAGCCCCAGAACTGTCTCCAGAGTCTTCGTGTCAGCCCCAAAACTGTCTCCAGAGTCTTCGTGTCAGCCCCAGAACTGTCTCCAGAGTCTTCGTGTCAGCCCCCAGAACTGTCTCCAGAGTCTTCGTGTCAGCCCCGTCCGGTTCCTCCCAGCCTGGTCTTGTGTTGTTTGTCCTCCCAGCCTGGTTGTGAGTTTTTTTTTGTTTTATCCCTGCCCTTGTTCCGAGTTTTAGTCCCTGCCCTTGTTCCGAGTTTTAATCCCTGCCCTTGTTCCGAGCTTTAGTCCCTGCCCTTGTTCCGAGTTTTAGTCCCTGCCCTTGTTCCGAGTTTTAGTCCCTGCCCTTGTTCCGAGCTTTAGTCCCTGCCCTTGTTCCGAGCTTTAGTCCCTGCCCTTGTTCCGAGCTTTAGTCCCTGCCCTTGTTCCGAGCTTTAGTCCCTGCCCTTGTTCCGAGCTTTAGTCCCTGCCCTTGTTCCGAGCTTTAGTCCCTGCCCTTGTTCCGAGCTTTAGTCCCTGCCCTTGTTCCGAGCTTTAGTCCCTGCCCTTGTTCCGAGCTTTAGTCCCTGCCCTTGTTCCGAGTTTTAGACCCTGCCCTTGTTCCGAGTTTTAATCCCTGCCCTTGTTCCGAGCTTTAGTCCCTGCCCTTGTTCCGAGCTTTAGTCCCTGCCCTTGTTCCGAGCTTTAGTCCCTGCCCTTGTTCCGAGTTTTTGTCCCTGCCATTGTCCAGAGTTTCCGTCCTTCTGCAAGTCCCGTCCGTGTGTTCCCGTCCCGGCACAAATTTTTCCCCCCTGGTGCCTATTCCGGCATCTTCCCTTCCACTAGCGCCACGTCCGGCCGACCAGTTCCGAGGGCCAGACGTGCCGCATCTGTGCCCCGAGTGCCCCGTCCGGCCGACCAGTTTTAGAGTTTATGTCAGGTTTTATGTCTGTTTTATATTGTTTCCAGTTTGTATTGTATTTCATGGACTTTATTTTGAAATGTCGTGCCCTTGTCTGTGTCTCTGCTTGACTTCCTGGTGTCTTTCCCTCCTGTGTGATTACCTGCTCCGCCCTAATGTGTTTCACCTGTCCCTTGTTGTCTGTGTCTATTTATACCTGTTTGTCCTTCCCCTCAGTACCAGGTTATTGTCCTTGTCTTAGTCCATGTCACCCGCAAGTCTTGTCTCTGTTCCTTTTGTGGCTTGTGTAAATTCCTAGTTCGTGGTTTTTTGTATTCTTTGTTTTCTCTGGATTTTTTGTCTGCGTGTTCCGTTCTGGGAGAGTGTTGTTTTTTTGGGATTTTTTGTATGCATCTGTTCTTCGTAAATAAATTTCTGTTCTACGTTTTATTGGATTCTGTGGTCTGCATTGGAGTCTGTCCCTGTTCCTGAGCCCTCGGCCATGACAGAATGACCTGGTCGGGACTGAGACTCCGCAACCCCAGAGCTCCAGCATTTTTTTTTTTCTTTTTCCCTGCCTGAGTCTTTGTGTCAGCCCCAGAACTGTCTCCAGAGTCTTCGTGTCAGCCCCAGAACTGTCTCCAGAGTCTTCGTGTCAGCCCCCAGAACTGTCTCCAGAGTCTTCGTGTCAGCCCCCAGAACTGTCTCCAGAGTCTTCGTGTCAGCCCCCAGAACTGTCTCCAGAGTCTTCGTGTCAGCCCCAGAACTGTCTCCAGAGTCTTCGTGTCAGCCCCCAGAACTGTCTCGATGAGTCTTCGTGTCAGCCCCGTCCGGTTCCTCCCAGCCTGGTCTTGTGTTGTTTGTCCTCCCAGCCTGGTTGTGAGTTTTTTTTTGTTTTATCCCTGCCCTTGTTCCGAGCTTTAGTCCCTGCCCTTGTTCCGAGTTTTAGACCCTGCCCTTGTTCCGAGCTTTAGTCCCTGCCCTTGTTCCGAGCTTTAGTCCCTGCCCTTGTTCCGAGCTTTAGTCCCTGCCCTTGTTCCGAGCTTTAGTCCCTGCCCTTGTTCCGAGCTTTAGTCCCTGCCCTTGTTCCGAGTTTTTGTCCCTGCCATTGTCCAGAGTTTCCGTCCCTACCTGGTCCTGAGTCCGTCCTTCTGCAAGTCCCGTCCGTGTGTTCCCGTCCCGGCACAAATTTTCCCCCCCTGGTGCCTATTCCCGGCATCTTCCCCTTCCACTAGCGCCACGTCCGGCCGACCAGTTCCGAGGGCCGGACGTGCCGCATCTGTGCCCCGAGTGCCCCGTCCGGCCGACCAGTTTTAGAGTTTATGTCAGGTTTTATGTCTGTTTTATATTGTTTCCAGTTTGTATTGTATTTCATGGACTTTATTTTGAAATGTCGTGCCCTTGTCTGTGTCTCTGCTTGACTTCCTGGTGTCTTTCCCTCCTGTGTGATTACCTGCTCCGCCCTAATGTGTTTCACCTGTCCCTTGTTGTCTGTGTCTATTTATACCTGTTTGTCCTCCCTCTCAGGACCAGGTCATTGTCTTTGTCTTAGTCCATGTCACCCGTAAGTCTTGTCTCTGTTCCTTTTGTGGCTTGTGTAAATTCCTAGTTCGTGGTTTTTTGTATTCTTTGTTTTCTCTGGATTTTTTTGTCTGCGTGTTCAGTTCTGGGAGAGTGTTGGTTTTTTGGGATTTTTTTGTATGCATCTGTTCCTTTTGGGGTTCCTGCATTGGAGTCTTTCCCTGTTCCTGAGCCCTCGGCCATGACAGCTCTTGTGCCATCGTGTTCCTAAGGAAAGTTTTTATCCTCTTTAAAGTAGAGAAGCACCTCTCTGATTCTGCTGTTGTCATTGGTGTGGTGATGAGGATCTTGAGAAGACAGTTTCGGTGAATGTGTCTTGAAGGTTATTTTCCATTACAACCTGAAAGAGAGCCAGTGCACCACTGCAACCCTGGAAGTCCTCATTTTCATAGATCAGGGACAGTTCTGTTTTAAGTCTGGCTTTGTCCAACATGGGAACGACCTCCACCGTTGTTACTAGTGCTGAATCTGGGAACTTTCTGCTGTGTTGTGGAAACAAGTCTCCTTGCAACAGAGTGGCACTGATGAGATGATTGGTGAAAGAAAACCTCTCCTTGGCATGGCTCATAATGGTATCACATACCTATGCAACGATACATAATTGTAGAAAAGTAAGCACAAAACATTAAGTTTTCACATTTCTCAGTTCAACAATACAATAAAATCAGCATATTCACAGCAGTTACAATTTTGTTATTAACAAGTAAGTTTTATTAATTATAATACACACACTAGCTGTCATTCTTTTATTCTCTTTCTCTCTCTCACACACACACACACACACACACACACACACACACACACACACACACACACACACACACACACACACACACACACACACACACACACACACACACAATAATTAATAAAAGCACAAATGTAAAAAAAAAGAAATCATAATTTCTGCATTCTCCAGTAGATAGATATGTCTAATAATGACAATTGAAAATACAAAAACGTGCAAACGAACACAAATACATATAGGCTAATAGAATACAGAAATAGAATTTCTTTTACTGCTTACCTCTATTGCCAGATGCTGTTGCGTTTCTTCTCCCATTGCCCTCCGTTTCTTCAGGGGTGGTTCCTGTACAGGTCCCCTATACTCCTCATCCTCAACTAGAGAAGGAACGGAGTCCCTGATCCAAAATAAGTTTCATAAGTCACTGTCCATTCTGAAATTACTGTATCTTGTTGGAGATATAAAAATAATTTTAATAAAACTGTATTAAAATGTGCTATTGTTGTGTTGAGCCTAGTCAATTTTATCTAGATTGATCACAAATAAATTCACTAGTCTAACATGTTGGCGAAATTGAGATATTTATGATAGGTTCTATTGTACTCAGCCATGTGGATTTATGGTTTTATTGTTTAGGCTACATAAGCATGTTTTTTAGCCAATATGCAAAATCATAGCCTACCTGATGGCCTGTATGCTGGGAGTGAACCTCTGGGTGATTCCTGCGATGAAGATAGAGTTTATGTTCCTCTTTTGCAGATGTTAAACAGCATGTCTACATGTGGCATGACTTTGTGGAATAACGCCAAGAAGAAACAGAAAATCTCATCTTCCAACATACAACCCCCGGCCTCTCTCTTCGATATGGCATCAAAGTCTCCTCTGTCTCGATTGGTTTGGAAGCACTTAACCAGTTCGTCTTTGTGCTCGTAAACGGTGTTAACAGCTTGACTGTGGAAGTTCCATCGCGTTGTTGAAGCACCTGGAAGTCTGTGTGCCACCACTTCATCCAGCACTGCCGTTCGTTTGAATGACTTGGAAAAAAATGTAGAAAACCCCCCTACATCTGAAAAAAAATGGCCGATCCTTGGGATGTGGGATGTTGCCTGCTGCATAATGAGGTTCAACTGATGCGCATAACAGTGAACGTAGTATGCACTCCCGTAGACATCTTGCACTTTACGCTGCACTCCACCAGTAGCACCCCTCATCAGTGCGGCACCATCATAGGCCTGGGCAATTAATTTTCCCTCTTGTCCCGCAGGAAGGATGGTGCTCAGCCTTTCCAATAATGCAGTGGCAATCGCATTTGGAAGCGCGAAAAACTCAAAAAAGTGTTTTGAATGTTGTTGTGGCCATCTATGTACCGTAACACAAGCAAAAGCTGACTATGAGTGCATATGTCGGTTGTCTCGTCTGCCTGAATGGCAATATAGTCCGACTGTTTCACCTCTTCCAGAATGCGGTCTTTGAGAACTGACAACATGCAGTCTAACAGTTCATTTTGCACGGACTTCGAAGTGCCTTTAAAACCAGTGGCGTTCTCCAGGTGCACCTCCAACTCGCGGTCGATTGAGGCCATGAGATCAATTAGACTCAGGAAAATGCCAGGGTTTTCTGATGTGTCACTCTCATCGTGAGCACACAAAACAAGTTCAAAGGCACCTCAAAATTTCACGGCATCAATGATCTTTGACAAAATATGCCGATTCCTGTCCTGTTGCACCTTCTTATGGCAATGCGTTGTCCCTCATCTAGCTGTGTGGCTATGCTAATTCAGCCTAGCATGGCTAGCTTCACAGAGTTGTCCATATGCACTCTTGCCCGTTCGTGTTTCTTAATGCGTTCAGACATATGTTTCAGGTCTGTTACCCCTGTCTGTGTCCACGAGCTATCACAAGCACTTGTTTTAAAGAGTAAGCAAGGGAAGCAAAAGATTGCATTGGCGTAACCACAGCTAGTAAGCCAAAGCTTTCGATTGAACCAACCTAGGGAAAATGATCTCTTGTGGGTTTTCTCCTTTTCTCGCGCCTGTTGGGTTATTTTCACTTCTGGCTTTCTGGTCCGAGTTCTTTTACAATTAGTTTTTCCGCTAATGTTCTTCTTTCAAAGGGATACAGGTGTAGAGATTTAAGTGAATTTGTGGCTAGCTCAACTCCCACGACTACATTAATGCTACTCGACGTCTTCATACTGCACTCCTACTCCTCTGAGGTAAATATCCCGTGGTGCAACAGGTGCACTGCTCTAATCACGGGCGATATATTCAGAGCCCCCAAACCATAAAATTTGACAAATATAAACTTTTTTGTGTAGCAACAGGGGAACCATTGGCTTAAATTCCAGCACTGTTGGGCTGAGCGAACTGGAGCCTAGGGAAGACAGCCTATTGGTTACTACTACACCAACTTGAAGTGAATGCAAATATCATTCTGGAGAGTTCTAAACACATTCTAAAGTAAAACCATTAATAGCATGTCATTAACACAGATTATTTTTCAAAATGAGAGATTATTAAAAGCTTATTATTATTAAATAAAAAATTAAATACAAATAAAAACTGACAGGGAGGTCGGCACCCCAGCGCCCTCTATAGGCGAGCCGCTGCTGGGCGAGGCTCAACTGTGGACGCACACAACGCGGCCTTTAACACTGTTATTTCTTGTACCCCCTCTGGGCAGTTACAGACACATTCCTCTACTTGTTTGTGTGCGTTGTACAGATTCTCCATCTTGTTCTGTCCACACTTCGTTTCCTGTTCCACCGGTCCACGTCTCCGTACTTCCTGGTTCCGTGTCACTCGCGGGCTTCTTCCAGCTTTTCTTCCTCTCTCCCTCGCTCCCACTCTCCTGTCTTTCTTTCCATCGGCCCGTTTGAACGGGGGTCTGAGCTCTTCCTATTGGCTCGTGTCACTCAATTCAAAATCTATAAGTCATAAAGTGGCCTCACACACAATTTATAAAAACCCGGTGACATATATTTGTAGTTTATTTGTTCTGAACATCACACTATTTTGTGATTAGACCAAAATGAGAGGTTTATGATGCTTTACTCTCACATGCAGATTTAAATCTTATTATTGCTGTCTTAAGGGTTAAAACATTTAACATTTTAATATAGCGATCATATACATTGGAGCAAAAATGATTTGGTCAGCCACCAACTGTCCAAGTTCTCCCACTTAAAAAGATGAGAAAGGCTTGTAATTTTTATCATAGGTACACTTCAACTATAAGAGACAGAATGGGAAAAAGAATCCAGGAAATCACGTTGTAGGATTTTATTTTTATTTTTTTAAATGAAGGACTTGATAATGATATATATTTGGTCACCTACAAAAAAGCAAGATTTCTTGCTCTCACAGACCAGTAACTTCTTCTTTAGGAAGCTCCTCTGTTTGAACCTGTTTTCAGTATAAAAGGCAAGACAATTTTATTTATATAGCACAATTCATACACTGGGTAACTCAAAGTGCTTTACAGAAATAAAAGACAATTTACAAGATTTAGATTTAGAAACATAAGAAAAATTTTAAACATTTTTAAAGTGCAGATAAAAAACACTTTATGTTGTAATGTCTGAAGGGAGTTAAAAATGACAGCCCTAAAACATCACAGCTCTAGAGGAAATCTTCATGGAGGAATACGCCAAACTTCCAGCAACACTGTAAAAACCTTGTAGAGACTTAGAGAAAACGTTTGACCTCTGTCATTGCAAACAAAGAGTATAGTTAGAGTAGAGTAATTGTACCTATGATGGAAATTACAGGCCTCTCATTTTTTTAGGTGGGAGAACTTGCACAATTGATGGCTGACTAAATACTTTTTTGCCCCACTGTAATCACAGACTAATTTAAATCTATATTAATAGTTCATGAGGCGCTGTTTAGACCATTTCTAAATTTATGAGGCTGTTGGTGGAGTCAGAAAACTTTGTCTTCATATTAACTACATATAGTGGACTACACAGTATTTTAACTTTAATGTTTTTATTATTTATTTATTTTTTGTTTTGCTATGGACTAACTTTGTCTGAAATAAAGGTTATCTATTGCCGACATTCTTACAATATTATAAAGCTGTTAGAATTATTGGGGCCATTCTATTTGACTTGTCTGTGTTGTTCCTGTAGAAGGTAATCCAGACAAACCTGACCAGTGCTGCTGAAGACCAGACTCTTGCCACTTGTGTCATCTGACTTTCTACACATCAGAGAATAACAAGCTCTTATTCATGTGCATTACTCAAATGGTATTCTAATGAACTATACATTACAAAACATATTTTTACACCATACTTTTCACTGTTTGCACTCAATTAAAAATGAACGATGCATGGCCTTAGTGCACTTATTTTTCACTTATGACACCTGGTTGTTCTTATTTAAGGCCATTTGAAAACATCCATCCATCCATCCATCTTCTACTGCTTATCCGGGGCCGGGTCGCGGGGGCAGCAGTCTAAGCAGAGAAGCCCAGACTTCCCTCTCCCCAGACACTTCCTCCAGCTCTTCCGGGGGGATACCGAGGCGTTCCCAGGGCAGCCGAGAGACATAGTCCCTCCAGCGTGTCCTAGGTCTTCCCCGAGGTCTCCTCCCGGTGGGACATGCCCGGAACACCTCCCTAGGGAGGCGTCCGGGAGGCATCCGAAACAGATGCCCGAGCCACCTCAGCTGGCTCCTCTCGATGTGAAGGAGCAGCGGCTCTACTTTGAGCTCCTCCCGAGTGACCGAGCTCCTCACCCTATCTCTAAGGGAGCGCCCCGCCACTCTGCGGAGAAAGCTCATTTCGGCCACCTGTGTCTGGGATCTTGTTCTTTCGGTCATGACCCAAAGCTCATGACCATAGGTGAGAGTAGGAACGTAGATCGACTGGTAAATCGAGAGCTTTGCCTTACAGCTCAGCTCCTTCTTCACCACGACAGACCGGTACATCGACCGCATTACTGCAGAAGCTGCACCGATCCGTCTGTCGATCTCACGCTCCTTCCTTCCCTCACTCGTGAACAAGACCCCGAGATACTTAAACTCCTCCACTTGAAGCAGGAGCTCTCCACCAACCTGAAGGGGGCAAGCCACCCTTTTCCGACTGAGAACCATGGTCTCAGACTTGGAGGTGCTGATCCTCATCCCAGCCGCTTCACACTCGGCTGCAAACCGCCCCAGTGAACATTGAAGGTCCTGGCCTGATGGAGCCAACAGGACAACATCATCTGCAAAAGCAGAGATGAAATCCTGTGGTCCCCAAACCAGACTCCTCCGGCCCCTGGCTGCGCCTAGAAATCCTGTCCATAAAGATAATGAACAGGACCGGTGACAAAGGGCAGCCCTGCCGGAGTCCAACATTCACCGAACAGGCCTGACTTACTGCCGATGATGCGAACCAAGCTCCTGCCCGGTCGTGACAGGACCGGACAGCCCTTAGCAAAGGGCCCCGGACTCCATACTCCCAGAGCCCCCACAGGGCACCGCGAGGGACACAGTCGAATGCCTTCTCCAGATCCACAAAGTACATGTGGACTGGTTGGGCAAACTCCCATAATCCCTCCAGCACCCTGGAGAGGGTATAGAGCTGGTCCAGTGTTCCATGCCCGGGATGAAAACCGCATTGTTCCTCCTGGATCTGAGGTTCGACTATCGGCCGCATTCTCCTCTCCAGTACCCTGGCATAGACTTTCCCGGGGAGGCTGAGGAGTGTGATCCCTCTGTAGTTGGAACACACCCTCCGGTCCCCCTTCTTAAAAAGGGGGACCACCACCCCGGTCTGCCAGTCCAGAGGTACTGTCCCCAAACGCCACGCGATGTTGCAGAGGCGTGTCAGCCAAGACAGCCCCACAACATCCAGAGACTTGAGGTACTCAGGGCGTACCTCATCCACCCCCGGTGCCTTGCCACCGAGGAGCTTCCCAACTACCTCAGTGACTTCAGCCCGAGTGATGGACGAGTCCACCTCTGAGCCCTCGGCCTCTGCTTCCTCAGTGGAAGACGTGACGGTGGGGTTGAGGAGATCCTCGAAGTATTCCTTCCACCGTCCAACAATATCCCCAGTTGAGGTCAGCAGATTCCCACCTCCACTGTAAACAGTGTTGGCAGGGCACTGCTTCCTCCTGAGGCGCCGGACGGTTTGCCAGAATTTCTTCGAGGCCGACCGATAGTCTTTTTCCATGGCCTCACCGAACTCCTCCCAGACCCGAGTTTTTGCCTCCACAACCACCCGTGCTGCAGCTCGCTTGGCCTGCCGGTACCTATCAGCTGCCTCAGGAGTCCCACAAGCCAACCAGGCTCGATAGGTCTCCTTCTTCAGCTTGACGGCCTCCCTTACTTCCGGTGTCCACCACCGGGTTCGGGGATTACCACCACGACAGGCACCGGAGACTTTGCGGCCACAGCTTCGAGTGGCTGCGTCGACAATGGAGGTGGAAAACATGGTCCACTCGGACTCAATGTCTCCAGTCTCCCTCGGAATCTGGTCGAAGCTCTGTCGGAGGTGGGAGTTGAAGATCTCTCTGACAGGGGACTCGGCCAAACGTTCCCAACAGACCCTCACAGTACGTTTGGGTCTGCCAAGTCTGTCCCGCCTTCTCCCCCGCCATCGGATCCAACTCACCACTAGGTGGTGATCAGTTGACAGCTCCGCCCCTCTCTTCACCCGAGTGTCCAAGACATACGGTCGGAGGTCAGATGAAACAACTACAAAGTCGATCATCGACCTCCGCCTAGGTGTCCTGGTGCCACGTGCACTGATGGACACCCTTATGCTTGAACATGGTGTTCATTATGGACAAACTGTTGCTAGCACAGAAGTCCAATAACAGAACACCACTCGGTTCAGATCAGGGGGCCGTTCCTCCCAATCACGCCCCTCCAGGTGTCACTGTCGCTACCCACGTGAGCGTTGAAGTCCCCAGTAGAACGATGGAGTCCCCGGTTGGAGCACTTTCCAGCACCCTCCCAGAGACTCCAAGAAGGCCGGGTACTCTGCACTGCCATTTGGCCCGTAAGCACAAACAATAGTGAGAGACCTATCCCCAAGCCGAAGGCGCAGGGAAGCGACCCTCTCGTTCACCGGGGTGAACTCCAACACATGGCGGCTGAGCCGGGGGGCAATGAGCAAACCCACACCGGCCCGCCGCCTCTCACCACAGGCAACTCCAGAATAGTGGAGAGTCCAGCCTCTCTCGAGGATTTGGGTTCCAGAGCCCAAGCTTTGCGTGGAGGTGAGCCCGACTATCTCTAGTCGGTATCTCTCAACCTCCCGCACAAGCCGACCGGGACCGACCTCCCGTGGGCCCACCACCTGCAGGAGGAACCGTAAGGGGCCGGTGCAATGTGGATTGGGTGGCAGTCGAAGGCAGGAGCCTCGACGGCCCAATCCCCGGACACATTTGAAAACACACTCGGCAAAAGTTAAAAGCATAAGTTCGGTTGGGTTAAATGGTACAAACATCAGAAATAGGTAAAGATTTGAAAAAAACAAATTTAATGTGTTCAAGACTTGTTGATAGTACCTTGAGCAGTTGATTAGTGAGAGTAAGTTTTTATAAAATCAGATTAATGTTAAATTATGTAGACAATGTCTAATTAATAAAGAGTGCAGAGCCATTATGAAGAGTAAATATTAGCACTTGTAGAAGCTGTGTCTAGTTCATAAAATGAAGTAAAAAACACAGATCTAAGGTGTGGCACACATGATCTTTATTTTCAGGAAGCTGCAGGTGAAGCTGGTCCAGGTTCTTCTTTGTCACAGTCACAGGTTGTAACTGCTCCACAGTGGTTTACAGGACGTCCTGCTCTTTCTCACAGGCCACACAGAGACAGGGACAAAAACAATACAGTCATTAAGGTTTAGCCATTACAGAGTCTCTGCAGTAAGTAAGCAGAACTTTGAGATTATACATGAGTGACTAAATACTTGTATGCTTCTTAAGTTAAACGCTAACAGTCATCCAGGTGACAGAGTGTTGTCTGAAGCTTCATCTGTGTCCAGAGCCTGCTGTCTATTTTACAAACCAGTAAGGTAAAGGTAAAGGTAAATGACAGTTCTTTCTAAATGCTGCACGTTTGGCTTCTGGGTTTATCACTGTATTCATTATACAGAATATATATACATACATACATACAGTATACGGTATATACAGTGTGTTTATTGAGTGGTATTAAGTGGTTGACTTGTACACTTCTCTCTTACTGGCACAAAGAGTAGGTTTGCTCACACTTCACACAATGTGGTCTGAAGACAAAGAAACCTGAAAATGCTTTTGGCCACGTGTTCTTATACCCTCTGTGTCACTCGCTCAGGTGCGCTCAATCAGACAGCTGTACTGATGAGCTGCGTCCACCAACAGAGGTTATATAATCCAATTCTTGGCGTGTTTGACAAACGTGTTTGACACACTTGCTTCACAACCGGTCACACAAAGAATGTTCCTCATAGCGTAATGCTACGCAGCATCGAGTGTAGCTTTTGATAGGGAACCATGACTGCCAGGAAACGTCTGCCTGTGTTCAACTCTGACATAAACCCAGATAAATGCCACCCAATCACAGGAGAGCATATGTGCCACACAACATTTATCATTGTTCTGCAGTTGTCCTGAATAAGCGTGTGCTAAAATTGCATACGGCTTGGGCTGGAGCCAACACAATATGTAAGAGTGGAGAATAATGAATAATACCTCTTAATATTGTGTGTGATGTAAAGACGAATGGTATTAACACTCGGTCAATGCTGACCATCATCCTATCATTCTGCCTTGTATTTCTTTACAAAAATAAATTAATCAAATAAAATGGCTAACAGTCAGAAGCCAGTTCATGGACGGGAGTCGGCTCCAATTGTTCAATTAAAAGAGCCCCTCAAAGAGAAAATAATTTAAGAGACAGACCCTTTTAAAAATGATCATAGCTTGTTGTGGAAGAAAAAACAAACGGTGAACTTCAGAACAAATTAATTCAAAATAATAGAGCTATAACTCAGTATTATTATGAATGCAACATTATAGTTTATGAAATATAATTGTTAAAAACAATAGTTTAAAAATTTAGCAAAACATTGCACATTCACTGTGTCCATCTATTAAGTACTAAGAAACCCATTAACTCTCTGTTATAATAGTTTAAAATGTCTCTTTAGGTCATGTCCACTCTGATCATGTCATGTCCTTCATGCTAATCCAAACATGGACGACATAACTAGATGTAGGTAACTTGCCACTGAATGACTTCTGCACCTGGGAGCTGGGACCTGTCCTGGTGAGTGTGTAAAGGTTATGCCTCCTACAGCTTTCACTGCATGATATAAAATCTGTATGTATTGTTTACTTTTCCAAGCAGACCTCGTCCTGTACCATTGAGATATGTTTGCTGTCTACGTGTCTCTCTGGATGATATGGATAAAAAAATTCCTATAACACTCATTCTTGGGTGGTGGAGGGGCCGGCCTTGGGGAGAACCCACAGTAACACGGGAGGACATGCAGACTCCTCACAGAAAGGGGTTGTAATCCAGGGATTGTACCCACGGCTTAGTTGAGCAATATCCACTCTACGACTGTTTACCCTGTCCTGTGTCCAGTTTGTTCAGAGCCTTGTACTTTGAGAACATTTTCTTTGATTTTGACTCCTCTTCCCACCTCTGGATGTCATCACTCACTCATCACTCATTTCTTCTTTGGAAAGCACAATAAAGCACAGGGACATGTGTGCAGTAGTGCTTATGAAGAGAGCCCTCTGAGTGGTGATCTTTAGGAGATTAGAAGTAGGACTAAAAGCAGATAAGGAAAATGATCTCTCTGTGTTAAAACACAGGAGACTCTGATAGCAGCAGCCTTATCAGTTCCAGGCTGGACTTTTGGACTTTTGGTATTTTAAAAAGGCCAGACAAACCACCTGGGTGTTTCGACTTCCTCAGGACCAACGTGTATGTCAGAAATATATTGAAGTGTCATAGAACTGATAGCTTTGTAAACCAGAGGCCGTCTGTGCAGTCAGAATTAAAGTTCACTTCTTGTCTCTACAAACGCCAGAATTAAAAATGATGGTTGGTGAGATCCAGATGTTAATCAGAGAGATTAATAGAGCGGAGTGTAACTGACCTCAGAGCATAAAATAGTGGATTAAAGAAAATGAAATCTGTCTGCTTCATAAAAAACAACAGTGACATCACAGAATTGCAACAAAATCTATAGAAGACATAAATCTTTACTTGGATGTGTTGCCAATAATTATTATAAAGAGGAGAGTAAATCTTTGTACAAGCAAACATTAGACTGTTTCTGTTTAGGCACAGCTTTATAAATTCAGAATCTGCAGCAGTTTCCTATGATTTAGAGACTATTTATGTCACAATCTCTGTTACTGTTTAATGCCATGCAGAGAATACATTTTATGTTTTAATTCACATAGCAAGCTTTACGACACTAACTCATGGAAAAAAGTACATGGACCTTGTTTTAAACAAAACTATAATATAAAACAAAATATAAATTATGTTTATCACAAGAACAACACAGTCTGTTTGAAAAATCATTTCTGTTTCTCTTTGTTGGTTTCCTCTAGTGAGGATATCTGTCCAGAGAACAGACTGCAATCTATAGCTTCTCCTTTTGGAAAGTGGACCACACACTTGAGGCCTGGAAACTTAGTTGTACCAACCGGAGGTGGACCACCATGTTCCAGTAGAAACGACAGACACTTTCACTCTGGGACATTTAGACTCACCAGTTCATTAGGACTGATAAGCCTTCAGCAGCAGTAAAGCACACATTTCAATACAGACTGACAGTTGGGTTGTTATTTACTGTAGTGTTGTGACTGTTTGCTGCACTTAGCTGGTTCCCACTTATAGGTATCAGTGCAATACAACAAATGTTTACTAGTGGAAATAGTGACTAGGCAATGGAAACACCTCAAGCAGTAAAAGTAAAGTAAGTAAAGTTATTCTAAAGATCACTGCTATAATATACTGAGTGCTGAGTTTCTGGCCCTATCACTTGCTGTGTACCCTTGTGCAATTAGAACATTAAAATCATTTAAAAGTATCCTTGTATGTATAAGTAATGTTTTAACTAATGGTAAGGCCTTAATGAATTGCATCATAAATTATTTCTTAAGGATTTAGGTACAAACAACTCAACTGTCCTGCAGACATGAAAATCGCTCACCTTTGGCGAAATTCGCTTTTGAAACCAAAATAGGTGACCTACGTGAATTGTATAGATTCAATGAGAAAATGTTTAGGGAGAAGGGGGTAGGTACCGGAGAACAGGTGCACGTGCCAGAAGGGACCGCGAGTGCATGGCCTTGCTTCACCAGTTTGTTTCTCTGGGAAGGTAGGGGAGTACCATTACCTGATTGGTTTACAAGCAGATTGCGCGTGCCAGCCAGGTTCGTGCTTACCAGAGCGTGCACACCAAGGAGTGCGGACCACTATCAGAAGCTGAAGAAGATCTGTCCTCTGAGATTTTACCTGACTGAATTTGGTGAGTGATGGTTTCTTTTAATATTTTCTGGTATATCTGTTAGTTACCTAGGAGCTCAGCTGACATAAGCTAGCTAACGTTAGCTCCAACTTGATGAATTGAGTCATTAAACACAGCAGGAGAGAACGCAACGTTAGCCAGCTAACGTAAAGCTCCGGTGGCAAATTAATGTTAGCTAACGCTACCGTTAACGTAAGTCTAACATTAGCATGATATCGTTACTAAAGTTACCTGCTAGCTTTTATAGCTGACGGTAAATCACAAAAAAAGAAACACTGTTAATGTTAGTGCTTCTTTCTTAAATATCTACAACTCGTTTTTCCAGGACGTGTACTGTAGATGATTTTGAGGTGAGGGGACTAACAAGGCTGAAGGTAAAGTGAAGTGTCAAGAAACAGACTGCTGAAGAGGAGAAAAAGGCAAGGCTGAGACACTGGTGGTCCAGGCAAAGAAGAAAAAATGAGATCTGCTTCTAAGAGTATTACGAACGAACTATAATGTAAATTGTTATCTTTGCCAATAAAATGTGTTAAAATCTGAATTGCGTAACATTGTATTGTCTGTCATTGTTCCAATCATGATGGAAGAGAAGACAAGTTAAGCTATAGCATGTCTACCATCTCTTGTGGGGTTTATGCATTCAGCCATTTGTGTTGCCCTTATACCACATTGTGCCTCATATATACTGGACATTTTAGGCCCAGTGACAGGCTGGCATGAAATGGCTTGCATAATACTTAGTAAGAAGGCCATAATATTTTTGACTCATGGCTGAAGTTATGTTTTAATGCCTCTCCCAGGTTGGCAAAAATGCATCTCTAAATGCATCTGATTGATGCTTTAAAATTGGGAATATTTAAAATTTTCTTCCAGGGGAGCATGCCCCCAGACCCCCCTAGAGGGGTAATATCTTTCTCACCTTTTTCACCCCTGACCCGTTTTCATGCCTGGTCCTGTACTGAATTATTTTAATGACTTATGCTTTTTTGTTTTCACATTTTACCACAGTGTGAACATGGCTCCTAATTACATTTTTAACCTTTTTTTTTTAAAACCTTGGATTTTGAAGTTTGAAGTGGCTGGGCACTGGCCACTGAGCTGAGCAGGGCTGGCCACATTAATGTGGGTCTCCACTTAATCACTGCAGACAGAAATACACTGAAGCTGCTGACTCGAGAGGGTCAAAACTAGGATTACCTCGATTAAGTTTCGATTGTAGCCGCTGCTATCTTAAGCTCCGGGATTTGATTACTTTGGCACCATTTTTCTTGTGTCAGAGGAAAGGTACAGTCTGGAACATACAGTATGTAAAGATTTCATGTAAGCTTCTATATCAGTATGTTAAAGACCACAACTTACAGCAACCCTTGACTGCAATAATGTAATGTGGTTTTGCACACACCAAAAGCTCTATGTTCTGGAGTCTTTTGCTCTCTCCTGACTTGTCGACTGACATCAACCTATAGTTTGTGACACAAGAAACTCTGAACTTGCCTTCCAAGTCCTCGCAACGAGAGCAAGATCCACTTCTAAAATATCTTAGTGATGTCTACAAAGCACTATGTTTCATTTCAATATCCCACCCCAGTTTTCCTCTTACAATCCTCTTCTGGTTTACACACAAGCCCCCTATTAAAAGGTTTATAAAAAAGCTCTGGTTTCTGATTGTAGACACTCTGCTGGGTGTCCTTGGTCAAAGAGCTGAGGCATATCCTTCACCTCCCCATGAAAGAGATATTAGATTTCCTGTGATATGAAGGTATCCAGTGTGATGTGCTGAGAAACCCTTTAAGTAACACTGGTTTTGTTAAAGCACATACGAGTGTGCCTTGATGCTCACCTGTATACAGTTATTACTGCTGAAGATGGTCTCACAGCTTTCAGGGGAAAATCCCTTGATGTGTGTAGGACCATATCAGATTTACACTAATCCTGGAACTTGATGAGCCAATATTGTGCTAGTCTAACTCTTGCAAATAAGTATTCAGTAGTTCAGGTTTTTTCAACCTTGTATTAAACCAATGCACATGCCAAACTATGCTATTGTTACTAAACAACATATCAATAAATGCATCTCAGCTTGAACCAATACTTACAATTTAACACCAAGCCCTGCCTAATTTTTAACCAGTGCAATAGCATCAGAAGCTAGAGACTGTTACAGGAACATCCATTCTGCCCTTGTGTTTTAGCTTAGTACACTGTTTGTTTTGCAAAGGGCATACCTGCATGACAGGCATGTCAGGCATGTGTGGTTGAGCAAGTGAGAGAGTTCTGTGGGGAGTTGAGAAAATAAAGTGCTGTTAAATGGCCGTCTCACTGAGTCTTGTCTGCATGGCGTGACTTCTGTGTTGTTTTGGTTTGCTCATTAAATGCTGTGAAAGAAACCTGCCACTGTCTCATCTTTGCTTCTCTGCTCTACAGTGAGCAACAAACGGGGTTAACTCTGAAGTCCCAAACTAGCTTCAGCCCTAGGGACTTTGAAGACTAAACACGTTTCTGTGCAAAAGTGAGCCCAAGGAAAATGGTCAATTGTGTGCATTTATAAAGCGCTTTTTTGCACCATTCTCAGGCACCCAAAGTGCTTTACATTATGCTTCCATTCACCCCATTCACAACCGGGTCAGACAGAAAGGGGCTGGAGCACACAGTCAAAAGGAGACAACGCACTGTCATTGTTAGGGAAGGGGTGATCAAAATTCCACAAGAACCAGCAATTTTATTTATATAGCACAATTCATACACTGGGTAACTCAAAGTGCTTTACAGGAATAAAAGACAATTTACAAGATTTAAATTTAAAACATTTTAAAAGAAGAGTGCAGATAACAAACACTTTTAGTTGTAATAAAGGTGGAGCTAAAGAGGGAGTTGTTTAACCTCCCCTTGAACAATTTTTAAATTGAGGCTTTTCCAGAGTTTTGAGTGAAACTTTACCGCTGCTTCACACTGTTTAGTTCTAACTCTGGGAATGAGCAGAGAAAGAAGCACGAGGTGACTGCTGATACTTTATCTTTGTTTCTGTGGCCCAAAGATAATTAGTTCTTGTTTCTGTTCAGTTGGAGAAAATTAATTTGCATCCACACATCAATCTGTTTGATGCAATGACACAGTGAATGGATTGGTCCATTTTCACCTGCTGTGAGTGAAATGATTATGGTAGGATACGCCACCGCTGTGTATTAACTGGCCTAAAGGAACCATGTAAAGATTGAATAATAGAGGTCCCAAGATAGACCCCTGTGGAACCCCACATGTCAGGGCCATTTGGTCTGATACACAGTTACCAACATAAACAAAGTACTTCCTGTCTTCAAGATAGGACTGAAACCATTTAAGAGCAGTTCCAGTGAAAACTATCCATTCCTCTAATCTTTGTGACAGGATTTCATGGTCCACAGTATCAAATGCAGCACTCAAGTCCAACAGAACTAAGACAGAGACTTTTTTATGTTTATTTTAAGGTAGCCAGACATTGCCAGAAGTTAGGCTCTTTTTGGCTACCTATTCTTGATTTAAGCTAGAGCCCAACTTGATTTCGGTAATCAATGGATCAGGCTGTTTTCCGAGGAGTTCCCCTACTTCTCCCGTTGAGATTGCCCCAAAGCACAGACAGTTAGAGTATCCTGGACTGCAGTCATCGAGTCCGAGAGTCATACTGAAAGCAAGTCCTCGCTTCAGCGGTCTTGTCCAAGGAGAACTGATCTCAGAAAAGTCCTAGTTGCCCAAGTCCTCGTGGCAGCACAGCCCTTTAAAGCTGTCCCTATTTGCCTCTTCAATCCTGGAAATAGCCATGACCATCAAGGAGGGGGTTGTTGCAGGGTTCCTCCTTCCGTTGACACTCGGAAGCTGCTATACAACTACAACAACACGTTTTGCACAGGGCCTAGCGACTTGGTCCGTACCAGCTTAGTCCAACACAATATGTAAGAGTGAGAATAATGAATAATACCTCTTAATATTGTGTGTGATGTAAAGACGAATGGTATTAACACTCGGTCAATGCTGACCATCATCCTATCATTCTGCCTTGTATTTCTTTACAAAAATAAATTAATCAAATAAAATGGCTAACAGTCAGAAGCCAGTTCATGGACGGGAGTCGGCTCCAATTGTTCAATTAAAAGAGCCCTCAAAGAGAAAATAATTTAAGAGACAGACCCTTTTAAAAATGATCATAGCTTGTTGTGGAAGAAAAAACAAACGGTGAACTTCAGAACAAATTAATTCAAAATAATAGAGCTATAACTCAGTATTATTATGAATGCAACATTATAGTTTATGAAATATAATTGTTAAAAACAATAGTTTAAAAATTTAGCAAAACATTGCACATTCACTGTGTCCATCTATTAAGTACTAAGAAACCCATTAACTCTCTGTTATAATAGTTTAAAATGTCTCTTTAGGTCATGTCCACTCTGATCATGTCATGTCCTTCATGCTAATCCAAACATGGACGACATAACTAGATGTAGGTAACTTGCCACTGAATGACTTCTGCACCTGGGAGCTGGGACCTGTCCTGGTGAGTGTGTAAAGGTTATGCCTCCTACAGCTTTCACTGCATGATATAAAATCTGTATGTATTGTTTACTTTTCCAAGCAGACCTCGTCCTGTACCATTGAGATATGTTTGCTGTCTACGTGTCTCTCTGGATGATATGGATAAAAAAATTCCTATAACACTCATTCTTGGGTGGTGGGAGGGGCCGGCCTTGGGGAGAACCCACAGTAACACGGGGAGGACATGCAGACTCCTCACAGAAAGGGGTTGTAATCCAGGGATTGTACCCACGGCTTAGTTGAGCAATATCCACTCTACGACTGTTTACCCTGTCCTGTGTCCAGTTTGTTCAGAGCCTTGTACTTTGAGAACATTTTCTTTGATTTTGACTCCTCTTCCCACCTCTGGATGTCATCACTCACTCATCACTCATTTCTTCTTTGGAAAGCACAATAAAGCACAGGGACATGTGTGCAGTAGTGCTTATGAAGAGAGCCCTCTGAGTGGTGATCTTTAGGAGATTAGAAGTAGGACTAAAAGCAGATAAGGAAAATGATCTCTCTGTGTTAAAACACAGGAGACTCTGATAGCAGCAGCCTTATCAGTTCCAGGCTGGACTTTTGGACTTTTGGTATTTTAAAAAGGCCAGACAAACCACCTGGGTGTTTCGACTTCCTCAGGACCAACGTGTATGTCAGAAATATATTGAAGTGTCATAGAACTGATAGCTTTGTAAACCAGAGGCCGTCTGTGCAGTCAGAATTAAAGTTCACTTCTTGTCTCTACAAACGCCAGAATTAAAAATGATGGTTGGTGAGATCCAGATGTTAATCAGAGAGATTAATAGAGCGGAGTGTAACTGACCTCAGAGCATAAAATAGTGGATTAAAGAAAATGAAATCTGTCTGCTTCATAAAAAACAACAGTGACATCACAGAATTGCAACAAAATCTATAGAAGACATAAATCTTTACTTGGATGTGTTGCCAATAATTATTATAAAGAGGAGAGTAAATCTTTGTACAAGCAAACATTAGACTGTTTCTGTTTAGGCACAGCTTTATAAATTCAGAATCTGCAGCAGTTTCCTATGATTTAGAGACTATTTATGTCACAATCTCTGTTACTGTTTAATGCCATGCAGAGAATACATTTTATGTTTTAATTCACATAGCAAGCTTTACGACACTAACTCATGGAAAAAAGTACATGGACCTTGTTTTAAACAAAACTATAATATAAAACAAAATATAAATTATGTTTATCACAAGAACAACACAGTCTGTTTGAAAAATCATTTCTGTTTCTCTTTGTTGGTTTCCTCTAGTGAGGATATCTGTCCAGAGAACAGACTGCAATCTATAGCTTCTCCTTTGGAAAGTGGACCACACACTTGAGGCCTGGAAACTTAGTTGTACCAACCGGAGGTGGACCACCATGTTCCAGTAGAAACGACAGACACTTTCACTCTGGGACATTTAGACTCACCAGTTCATTAGGACTGATAAGCCTTCAGCAGCAGTAAAGCACACATTTCAATACAGACTGACAGTTGGGTTGTTATTTACTGTAGTGTTGTGACTGTTTGCTGCACTTAGCTGGTTCCCACTTATAGGTATCAGTGCAATACAACAAATGTTTACTAGTGGAAATAGTGACTAGGCAATGGAAACACCTCAAGCAGTAAAAGTAAAGTAAGTAAAGTTATTCTAAAGATCACTGCTATAATATACTGAGTGCTGAGTTTCTGGCCCTATCACTTGCTGTGTACCCTTGTGCAATTAGAACATTAAAATCATTTAAAAGTATCCTTGTATGTATAAGTAATGTTTTAACTAATGGTAAGGCCTTAATGAATTGCATCATAAATTATTTCTTAAGGATTTAGGTACAAACAACTCAACTGTCCTGCAGACATGAAAATCGCTCACCTTTTGGCGAAATTCGCCGTTTTGAAACCAAAATAGGTGACCTACGTGAATTGTATAGATTCAATGAGAAAATGTTTAGGGGAGAAGGGGGGGGGGGTAGGTACCGGAGAACAGGTGCACGTGCCAGAAGGGACCGCGAGTGCATGGCCTTGCTTCACCAGTTTGTTTCTCTGGGAAGGTAGGGGAGTACCATTACCTGATTGGTTTACAAGCAGATTGCATTCGCGCGTGCCAGCCAGGTTCGTGCTTACCAGAGCGTGCACACCAAGGAGTGCGGACCACTATCAGAAGCTGAAGAAGATCTGTCCTCTGAGATTTTACCTGACTGAATTTGGTGAGTGATGGTTTCTTTTAATATTTTCTGGTATATCTGTTAGTTACCTAGGAGCTCAGCTGACATAAGCTAGCTAACGTTAGCTCCAACTTGATGAATTGAGTCATTAAACACAGCAGGAGAGAACGCAACGTTAGCCAGCTAACGTAAAGCTCCGTGGCAAATTAATGTTAGCTAACGCTACCGTTAACGTAAGTCTAACATTAGCATGATATCGTTACTAAAGTTACCTGCTAGCTTTTATAGCTGACGGTAAATCACAAAAAAAGAAACACTGTTAATGTTAGTGCTTCTTTCTTAAATATCTACAACTCGTTTTTCCAGGACGTGTACTGTAGATGATTTTGAGGTGAGGGGACTAACAAGGCTGAAGGTAAAGTGAAGTGTCAAGAAACAGACTGCTGAAGAGGAGAAAAAGGCAAGGCTGAGACACTGGTGGTCCAGGCAAAGAAGAAAAAATGAGATCTGCTTCTAAGAGTATTACGAACGAACTATAATGTAAATTGTTATCTTTGCCAATAAAATGTGTTAAAATCTGAATTGCGTAACATTGTATTGTCTGTCATTGTTCCAATCATGATGGAAGAGAAGACAAGTTAAGCTATAGCATGTCTACCATCTCTTGTGGGGTTTATGCATTCAGCCATTTGTGTTGCCCTTATACCACATTGTGCCTCATATATACTGGACATTTTAGGCCCAGTGACAGGCTGGCATGAAATGGCTTGCATAATACTTAGTAAGAAGGCCATAATATTTTTGACTCATGGCTGAAGTTATGTTTTAATGCCTCCCCAGGTTGGCAAAAATGCATCTCTAAATGCATCTGATTGATGCTTTAAAATTGGGAATATTTAAAATTTTCTTCCAGGAGCATGCTCAGACCCCCTAGAGGGGTAATATCTTTCTCACCTTTTTCACCCCTGACCCGTTTTCATGCCTGGTCCTGTACTGAATTATTTTAATGACTTATGCTTTTTGTTTTCACATTTTACCACAGTGTGAACATGGCTCCTAATTACATTTTTAACCTTTTTTTTAAAACCTTGGATTTTGAAGTTTGAAGTGGCTGGGCACTGGCCACTGAGCTGAGCAGGGCTGGCCACATTAATGTGGGTCTCCACTTAATCACTGCAGACAGAAATACACTGAAGCTGCTGACTCGAGAGGGTCAAAACTAGGATTACCTCGATTAAGTTTCGATTGTAGCCGCTGCTATCTTAAGCTCCGGGATTTGATTACTTTGGCACCATTTTTCTTGTGTCAGAGGAAAGGTACAGTCTGGAACATACAGTATGTAAAGATTTCATGTAAGCTTCTATATCAGTATGTTAAAGACCACAACTTACAGCAACCCTTGACTGCAATAATGTAATGTGGTTTTGCACACACCAAAAGCTCTATGTTCTGGAGTCTTTTGCTCTCTCCTGACTTGTCGACTGACATCAACCTATAGTTTGTGACACAAGAAACTCTGAACTTGCCTTCCAAGTCCTCGCAACGAGAGCAAGATCCACTTCTAAAATATCTTAGTGATGTCTACAAAGCACTATGTTTCATTTCAATATCCCACCCCAGTTTTCCTCTTACAATCCTCTTCTGGTTTACACACAAGCCCCCTATTAAAAGGTTTATAAAAAAGCTCTGGTTTCTGATTGTAGACACTCTGCTGGGTGTCCTTGGTCAAAGAGCTGAGGCATATCCTTCACCTCCCCATGAAAGAGATATTAGATTTCCTGTGATATGAAGGTATCCAGTGTGATGTGCTGAGAAACCCTTTAAGTAACACTGGTTTTGTTAAAGCACATACGAGTGTGCCTTGATGCTCACCTGTATACAGTTATTACTGCTGAAGATGGTCTCACAGCTTTCAGGGGAAAATCCCTTGATGTGTGTAGGACCATATCAGATTTACACTAATCCTGGAACTTGATGAGCCAATATTGTGCTAGTCTAACTCTTGCAAATAAGTATTCAGTAGTTCAGGTTTTTTCAACCTTGTATTAAACCAATGCACATGCCAAACTATGCTATTGTTACTAAACAACATATCAATAAATGCATCTCAGCTTGAACCAATACTTACAATTTAACACCAAGCCCTGCCTAATTTTTAACCAGTGCAATAGCATCAGAAGCTAGAGACTGTTACAGGAACATCCATTCTGCCCTTGTGTTTTAGCTTAGTACACTGTTTGTTTTGCAAAGGGCATACCTGCATGACAGGCATGTCAGGCATGTGTGGTTGAGCAAGTGAGAGAGTTCTGTGGGGAGTTGAGAAAATAAAGTGCTGTTAAATGGCCGTCTCACTGAGTCTTGTCTGCATGGCGTGACTTCTGTGTTGTTTTGGTTTGCTCATTAAATGCTGTGAAAGAAACCTGCCACTGTCTCATCTTTGCTTCTCTGCTCTACAGTGAGCAACAAACGGGGTTAACTCTGAAGTCCCAAACTAGCTTCAGCCCTAGGGACTTTGAAGACTAAACACGTTTCTGTGCAAAAGTGAGCCCAAGGAAAATGGTCAATTGTGTGCATTTATAAAGCGCTTTTTTGCACCATTCTCAGGCACCCAAAGTGCTTTACATTATGCTTCCATTCACCCCATTCACAACCGGGTCAGACAGAAAGGGGCTGGAGCACACAGTCAAAAGGAGACAACGCACTGTCATTGTTAGGGAAGGGGTGATCAAAATTCCACAAGAACCAGCAATTTTATTTATATAGCACAATTCATACACTGGGTAACTCAAAGTGCTTTACAGGAATAAAAGACAATTTACAAGATTTAAATTTAAAACATTTTAAAAGAAGAGTGCAGATAACAAACACTTTTAGTTGTAATAAAGGTGGAGCTAAAGAGGGAGTTGTTTAACCTCCCCTTGAACAATTTTTAAATTGAGGCTTTTCCAGAGTTTTGAGTGAAACTTTACCGCTGCTTCACACTGTTTAGTTCTAACTCTGGGAATGAGCAGAGAAAGAAGCACGAGGTGACTGCTGATACTTTATCTTTGTTTCTGTGGCCCAAAGATAATTAGTTCTTGTTTCTGTTCAGTTGGAGAAAATTAATTTGCATCCACACATCAATCTGTTTGATGCAATGACACAGTGAATGGATTGGTCCATTTTCACCTGCTGTGAGTGAAATGATTATGGTAGGATACGCCACCGCTGTGTATTAACTGGCCTAAAGGAACCATGTAAAGATTGAATAATAGAGGTCCCAAGATAGACCCCTGTGGAACCCCACATGTCAGGGCCATTTGGTCTGATACACAGTTACCAACATAAACAAAGTACTTCCTGTCTTCAAGATAGGACTGAAACCATTTAAGAGCAGTTCCAGTGAAAACTATCCATTCCTCTAATCTTTGTGACAGGATTTCATGGTCCACAGTATCAAATGCAGCACTCAAGTCCAACAGAACTAAGACAGAGACTTTTTTATGTTTATTTTAAGGTAGCCAGACATTGCCAGAAGTTAGGCTCTTTTTGGCTACCTATTCTTGATTTAAGCTAGAGCCCAACTTGATTTCGTAATCAATGGATCAGGCTGTTTTCGAGGAGTTCCCCTACTTCTCCCGCTGAGATTGCCCCAAAGCACAGACAGTTAGAGTATCCTGGACTGCAGTCATCGAGTCCGGACGAGAGTCATACTGAAAGCAAGTCCTCGCTTCAGCGGTCTTGTCCAAGGAGAACTGATCTCAGAAAAGTCCTAGTTGCCCAAGTCCTCGTGGCAGCACAGCCCTTTAAAGCTGTCCCTATTTGCCTCTTCAATCCTGGAAATAGCCATGACCATCAAGGAGGGGGTTGTTGCAGGGTTCCTCCTTCCGTTGACACTCGGAAGCTGCTATACAACTACAACAACACGTTTTGCACAGGGCCTAGCGACTTGGTCCGTACCAGCTTAGTCCAGCACGATATTGTGTCATGTCCCAACCTTGTGTCTGTGGTATATGCTTATTTAACTTCCTGTATCTTATTGTGTAGTGTCCTGCCCCTGTGTTATTTCAGATTTTACTTCCTGCCCTTGTGTCTTTCCCTCCTTTGTGATTGACAGTACAATCCAGCCAGAAATATGGACTCATGGACCCGGTTTTTGTTGTCCTTCAGGCCCACGGTCAACACCTTCACCAAATGGGGGAGCGGGTCATCTCGTTTCGCCAGGAGGTGAAGGAAGCAGCTAGTGTTTTTGTCTAAATGGCCCCAATTTTGGTGAGTATCATCTAGACACGTGTGCCAACAAAAGTTGTCATTTTGTTTTTGATATCTTATCGGGTGTGGGTGTGGCAAGCCTGTAACGAGGCGGCCATTTTTGTGGTAATAAATTATCCGTTAACTCTCAAACACCTTCTCGGATCAAGTTGGACCCAAAAAGGCGTTTGTGCACATTCACGACCTGAACACAAAGATATGTAAATAAAAGGGTTAGCTTTAGAAATGGCCCTCTAGCGCCACCTACAAACTTATAATGGGACCCAAGAATTTAGTATGTCATAGAGACATAAAATTTGGTACACACATCACTTATGTCATGACAAACATAAAAGCTAATGACAACCACCCCCTATTTATAAATGTGTTGCCATAGCAACGGCGCAAATATGTGGAAAAAGTCAATGGGAAGGGAAAATTTTAGTTTGTCCTAGGCAAATGAAACTTGGTACACACATCCAGCATGGGCTTATGAACAAAAAGCCAATGGGGACCACACCCTATCACACATGAGAAGGCGGCCATTTTGAATTGAAAATGTGAACCGGCTTAGAATACACCTCACTTTTAAAAATTGACAGAAAATAGCTGCTTCATTCCACAAACACCAAACTTAGGCAAAATGAGCTAAACACACGTGTGCAAAATAGACAATGCCTTTTCTTGTTGTTTTTGCTCAATTTATATTTTTATGTAATTTTTATTTTTCTGCAAATTTTTCCTCCTCATTGTAAGCCACTGAAAAATCCCATCACGTGTGCTGTCTACCCTATCCCCACCCCCATATAACTGCAACTGTAGTTTTGTTTGATGTCTGCTATGTTGGTACAATGCCTTATTTTATTTTGCCGAACAAATGGCTGCATTGGTGTAGTTGCAATCTTTGTGTGTCTATCTATGTATAAATGTAATATGTTGCACTGCGTATACATTTCACTGCCAGTTGTATATTCTGTATATAACTGTGTATGTGACACCTGTAAGATCAAAAACAAAGTGAAGAAGTTTCTCCCCTCACTTCGTCCACATGGGCAAAAGTAAAAGTCGGACACCATGACAGGCTGAAACCATACTGGAGCCGTGGCCCTCTAGGCAATGCCTGGGTCATTGACCAAGCACGGTGTTGGTCACCAGAGGTATTTTCTGTATTATAGTAATACATAGTAATGCGTAGTGTGGTATGTTAAATTGGATAATTTCCCAATGCACACTTGATGATTTCTCACGTGTGTCTCAGCACAGTGGTTGAAAATCACTGCATTTGTTTCTAAAACATGCATTTTTTTTACATATAGGAGGGTAACAGTGATTACTGTGATTATCAATGAACAAGCATGATGAGTGCCTGGTTGCACTTGAATTCAAAGATATAATTTTACATTGACACTTTTTCCAGGTAAATTTATAGTATATGATCTATGGGAAGGTGGGAAATTCATTCCTTTCATCAACACATTCATCATCAAGTGCCACTAAGGCCATGTGTTCATAATGCTCTTTGTTCTTATCAAAAAGAAAAGTATTTAGCTTCCTGGTGGGCAAAAGCCTGGGTTGTTTTTATTTAAAGGTCATAGAAATATAAAAGCACTGACTGTGGACCAGCACAAAGCACTCACTGTATTTAGCCCTTTTTCTTTAGTTCCATGTATGGACCCGTCAGCAAAGTACATTCACGTTACTGTGTATCGCTTTTTGACCTCTGACCTCTCAACTTGGACCTCAATCAGTCTCTTAATGACTTCCTGCTGCCGTGGATTTGAAATGCTTTAATGGCAATATCACAGTTCCCTGGAGGAGGCAGAACACAAGAGACATATTGTTATTCCTAGTTTTAGAGAAAAGCTGCTTCACTCTGTGTGGCACAGCAGGAGGACTCCAAACGATCGGTTTTGGAGATTGTTCTGGAGAGGCTTGTGAATCATCAATAAACTCTCTTTTTCAATAGATGCAAGAAATATTTCCACCAACAATGGCTTGTCTTACATGAGATTCAATTGTATTCAGTATCTCCGAGGGGATATCACTAGGAGAGACACTCCAATGGGCCTTTAGGTTAACGGACATCCCACCAGACCAATTTGTACACACTCTCCATCTCCCAAACAGCTGAAACAAAAGAGTATTACCTGTGATATATTGGAACAGTCATGAGAGTAACACAACAAATAGTGGCCTGATAAAATCTAGACAGGGAGCCGTCCTTCATATTCTTTCAAAAAAATGCACCGAAACATACCAACTTTATTTTTATATAAAACACTTTATAGACAATGCAGTTGGGCAAAGTGCTTACGGTAATTTAAAAATTGAGGGAATGGAACACAAGCAAAACACACCATTAAAATTAGCCTGGCCAGCTGCAACTAACTCTTTTCCTATTCTATTCAAAGAAGTTAGTCTAATACAATGTTACTTGCATTCAATTTCAAGAGCGGGCTTTACAGGAGGAATGTTAACCAATCAGATAAAAGCTGGGCGTGAAGCGAAAAAAGGCAAAACCACACAGCCGTTGGTCCACAAGGAAGCCACGTTAGCTCCACTAGTTAAGATGGCCAGCAGTAGCGCAGACACCAGAGCGGTTTCATTGTTTTTATACTTTGCTGGTTATTCAAAACCAAGGTGAGAGCAGAAATAAACGGCCTCTCGGTAGCAGCATGTGCCATATCAAATGTTTTGGACTAGGCGCACGAGCCGAGTTGTTACATTTTTTTACATGTGTAAAAATGTGTATGTCATAGCCAGCAAAACCACCCTGCTGCAGACAAACAGCTTTTGATTGGTCCGTCACAAAATTGAGGAAGGGATTTGCTGTGAGAAAGGGAGCAGACCGTTCTGCTTTTGAAAAAAGTAAAACGTTCTGGTAAACCAGGCTACAATAAAAATAAAAAAATATATAATAAAACTTAAAAAATGATATGAATAGACGCATTAAAAGCACAAACAAACTTAAAACATCAGTAAAAGTAACAATTCCATGTTCTCTCCATGCATAGGTGGGTTTTCTACAGGTACTCTGGTTTCCCGCACTAACATCAAAAAAATGCAGGTAACACCTTGGTGGTGGCTGCCGACTATAAATTTACACACAAAATGAAAAAAAATATTTGAAAGTAAACACCTCACACAGTGTTAAAAAAACAATGTCAAAAGGTATGTATTTAAAGAGGAAGAGATTGGGCCTGTCTCATTTCTAAAGGAAGCTAATTCCAGAGTTTGTTTTAAAAGTGACTAACTGTAAGTCATTTACTGATCTGAGAACGGGGCGGCAGTATAGCTCAGTGGGTAGAGGGGCCGTCTTTTAACCGGCGGGTGGGCAGATAAACTACAGCAGGCCTTAAAGGTAAAACGATAACAAGCTGCACAGAGACCAAAAAGAAAAACAAAGATGTTTTGTATTACAAGAGCAGGGTTTAAACCTACCTCCATGACTTTGTTTTAACCTTTTCTTCAATATGTCCTGGATGACTGAGTACTTCCACAGATACTTGTTACAACAAATTCTGAATGTGATACTCTGCAAGATTCAGTATTGTAAAACATACATAAAAAAAAAATAATATACCATAACGTCTGATAGTTGGACTGCATTCATAACACCTAAAAGCTTTTTGTAATTTATTTTGATTTTCAAGGTGATTTAGTTTAGTTTTTTTGGTGGTTTGTGTTTTTGGGGCAGATTGTGAAACAAAAAAATGCTGTCAGACTCTCTACTTTTCCCATTTCAGACAGAATAAGTAGGGGCTAAGACAAGACACCACATTCTTTACACATCTAAATTCAGATACCAATATCTTGATAAACAAAAATGCTAGAGATTACATGGACTTAGCAAATTTGGGGCCCTAAGCCAACATCGTCATACAGCAATACTTTAAACATAAGCCAGCAAAATGAAGTATTAATATGCTATTTTTTTTATTTTTTTATTAATAAATATTATTAATTTGGTCAGAAATTACCAATTGAAAGCTATTTAATAAAGACTTGCAGACATTATCAGACACAAAGTCTAAGGGTTTGTAATGTAGGGGGTCTGGGGGTCCTCCACCACAATAAGTGTTAAATATAATGATGAACTTTCGTAATATGACAGCGCTTGTTTTGGATTATTCATTTCTGTTTTTAAATAAATCTAAAATGACAAAACAGTGTCTAATAATAGACAAAGGATTACAGGAAATGTAGGGTTTCCCCTAACAGTAACTTAAAATTGCTACAGAACCTTTGTTTATACAGTAGATTTGCTGCACCTTTGGACATGAACAAGTTGCATATTTAAGACAAGACTTAAACGTGCAGATGTGTTTAAGGTCCAGGAAAGAGCGGCGCTGAAAGAAAGCGCAGGAGTTATTTGAGTTTCACACAGGCTACAGTCGCCTCACTGTCAGCACTGCTCATGATTTTCCCATCAGTTTTGGTCCAGTGATTGTGGGGCCCTTGCATGTTGAAGGCCCTAGGCAATTGCCTACTTTTGGCTAATGGTAAAACACCACTGTAAATGCAGTACAGTGCTGTGTCATTTCCTTTTCCCTTTGTGCTCATGTTTACATACATACTGGCAGAATTTGAGATTTTTGGGCCAGTTTTCTGAGAATATGAATGGTAACAACAAAAACAACTGTGTTTAATTTTTAAAATCACAGTGTCAACAGAAACTACCCATATTACACTGATAAAAAGTTTAAATACCCTGGTGATTTTGACCTGATAACATGCACACAAGTGACACAAACAGGTTTGAATGGCTCCTAAAGGTAACCATTCTCACCTGGGATCTGTTTGCTTGTAATCAGTTTGTGTATATAAAAGGTCAGTGAGTTACCTGTAGCACAACTGTATGTCCCACTGGGAAAAGATTCATTACAGTCCATTGTCATCCTTTTATTTCTTATGTCTATATTTTTATGTCCTATTTCCACCAAACGCAGTCCTAGTGTCTTGTTAGGCCCAACAAGGAAATCCTTCCGTCACCCTTTTTTTTCAGGGACTAATGTTATCCAATGCAGCAGAATTAATTGGCTGATAAAATTGGGATTAAATCACATTCTTAATGACAGTTATCTAGTTATTGGTTAATCATTACTTCTCCTAATGTGGACAATGCATGGTCTGGTGGATTTGACCTGTATCTGAAAATGAACTACTAACTTGCTCTGTCTTCTAATGCAATGACCCAATTGGCTCCGCCTTCAAAGCCAGTCACATTTCTTGCAGCAAGTCAGTGGACGCTGACATTTATTAGCTTAATGTCAGTGTTTATTACCTTTCTAACCTGGTAGACCAGAGTTTATTTCATTCAAAATGCAGTGCATCTGACTCAGTCCAATTTCAAGTAAATATTAAATTGACCTGAGGCAAAAACATGCTCTTTTCATTGCAATCCATGGAAGTCATGTCCAAGCAAATCTGCTCTCATATACTCCAATAGTACCTGTATCATTAACACATATATCACAACCTGTGTTACAGCCCAGCGGGCATTTGAGTATCCAGGAGTAAATAGATACACACTGAAGGTGAGAGGAGCCTACCTCTGCTACATATGGATCAAATATGGCACATCAGCAGTGCATTTATGAACCACTCCTCTGTAATTCTCTTATGATACTTTAAATGGACAATACATACTGTAAGTGAACATTCAGCGCAAGATCAGTGAAGGGATAAGGCAGTGTCATGCTGCCAACAGAGATAACCTCACACTCTCACTGGCACAGCTTGTAGATGACAACGTAAGCACAATTCTTCACAAGTTAAAAAGGGTCAGATAATTACAACACGGATAGAATGAAAAAAGACAGAGCACTAGATAAGTCAAATGCTCTGTCTCTCAGCCCAAAATGAGCCAGTGATGCCCATGGATTTCTTAAGGAGGACCTTCATTTTAACCCGAGTAGAAAAATGATCATGTCTCCGGATTGAATAAAGCCACCTCTTCCAGACTGAGACCTCCTACAGTCCTCAGAGGGACTGGTGCACACACCTCGGCAAATGTGCCACAAACTCTTCTCACCTGGATAATTAAATGAGGCTGGCTGCTGTACGATGTTCCCTCAGTGTCTTTCACACTTATCTTTCACCTAATGAAGGAGCAAACAAGATTTTCCACCACCCTGGTCTCTCTGGTTTTATATTAACTGTATGTTATTGTTGGAATAGAGCTGATGTTGTTTTGACAGGTCCTTGAATAAGATTATCAGCAATATGACATTACAGGCATCAAAATATTTGTTTTATAGTGAATACTATTTAACTAACTTTGACAGATATGTGTAAAACTAAACAATGCAAATGCCTTAAGTTCCAAACAAACTACCAAAACATCTATAGCAGTTAAAAGTAGGACATGGTTTTGGCATGGCTGTTGATGCAATATCAGTGCACAATATATATACTTCATAAATGGCATGGGGTGTACAATGGATGGGTGTTCCCGGCATGTGGGTAGGTAAACATCTAAAATGCCCCAAATGAATGAATGTGAGAGTGAATGGTTTTTGATAAATGGTGAGTTATTGTATTTCTCCTGTTAAACTGTAAGATGAGCCTCTGATGAGACACATTAGACCACAGTAAAAAACATTTAGAAGCTGTTTAGGAGGCATACCCCTCAATTAGTTAATAAACCTAACAAATACTGCGTAACACTTTTGTGAGTTCTAGATGCAGATTTTTAGGTGTGCTACTGTCCTTAATTATACCATATATTTTATGATAACCTCTTTAATTTAACCTCACAAATTAATGGGCTCTCCCACTGCTCTACACCAATGTCAAACTGAAAATAGTGAAAATAATGGCCTCTGATTGTTTTTGTACTGTGGAAGCAGATGTAACCAGCGCTAAAACAGAAATGGAGAAAAGGGAAGCAAAGTGAAGCACGGCTGAATATTAGCAATGTATTCACACAGTGTGACGAGGCAGATATTTGCAGGGTCACAAGGGTCTGATGCTGAACTCACAGCTGGAAGTGTAAGGTAAACTTACGATTGATGGGCTTGGTCCAGTTTGACCTTTTTAATAAAAAGTAAAAGCCGTTCAGTGTTGTTTTTACTCCCCAGAAGCAGTTTGCAGTTGTGTAACTCCTCTTACACACTTTTGTACTCTTTGCCAGAAACCTGCCAACTTTGATGACTTTCTGATGTTTTTAGCTTGTTCCTGCAGTGCGGACGAATGGCTGCTAATCACGGGTATAAATCACAGCATGTGACAGGTCTTAATGCATGATACAGTATTACAGCACATCTGTTCTAATAAAGTACTATTTGTGTTCTTAAACCGCAGAACATTATATGTGCTTTTTTTCACAGTTACGCCCAGAATAGTGTTTTTAGTGGAATACAGAGAGACGGCTGTTCCCCACTGTTGATGCTGATGCTGAAGCAGGCACTCTCTAAGTGGCTCGGGGTTGACTTTTTACTGCAGACATGACAAATGTGCACAAAAACACTCCCATTCATCGCATGCAGAGCACCGACTGTGTAATTAACATCATTTGTAAATCTGAGCAGAATGTAGCGTTATGTAGACGCTTAGTTTTTCTGCATGGGACTTGTGTAAGTGTGCTGTGATGTTTTCAAATCACGTTTAATACTTATTGGACTCATTGTAAGCCCTGTCCTTCCACATTACTGGTGCTGACGCTAGCCCGAGAAATGTCAAGTTAATTTCCGTTAAAATTACTATTGCTATAACTTTTTGTTCATCTTTTCTTTGTCACTTCTGTAAAGCACGTGGAGTTACCTGTGTACAAAATGTACTGTATTGATACATTTTCTTCTTTTTCATAATTTTTTCTTTTTTGAGCATTATAACATTTTCTGTTTAGTAAAGATGTTTCAAGAATTACAATTGTTAAAAAATCAAAACAGTTTCACTCTAGAAGGACAACAACACCTGAATAAAACAGACACTAATGACTCACCTGAGCCTTTAACAACTCTCACATCAGGAGTCACGCTGTCCAATGACTATGAGACCAGAACAGCCTGGTCCAATCAGGTTTAGTTTCAGGTCAAACTCCTCCTCTAGAGATAAAAGCTCAGCTCCCTTAATTGTTGATCACAAAATTGAAAAAGTCTCTTGTGGTAACAGACAAATGTCTTCACTTTGAAAACCTAGTCAAGATGCCTTTGCTTTAATCGTTTCTTCAATGGTTAAATACAGTGTTTATTTATTCATAAACCCATATAAATGGTTTGGACCTAACAGCTGCTCTTTGGTCTCTATACTGTGTAACAATTTGTGAGTTCTTAGTGTGGACTTTAATGAGGATTTTCAGGTGAGACTCAAGCTAATTCTTGTTTGCAAGCGTTGACTACCACTGTGTCTTGTTCTGTCTGTTCTGTCTGTTCACTGCACTGCCACTGGCACATCTATTACAGTCATTACAATGATTATTTTCCCCACCAGAGGCTATAATTTGTTATCTTGCATAATATTTCTGTCCAATTTCTGCTATTTGTTAGTGGGCCTGGCAGTCCGTGCTCAGGGAATAGAGAAACCTTTCATGAGAGAATATCCAATCACAACCAGCTGATTTGGTTCTGAGGCGGGATACACCCTGGACAATGGCTAGGTAATTGCAGGTCTAACATATGGAGACATACAATGACAGACCACTTTTTATTCTTACATTCATTCACTGTGGGCATTTCACCTCAACATATACAGTATGCATATATGCTGTGATAATGAAAATGAATTAGCTAAAGCACATAGTTACATTGACTATCGTTATCAGATATTAGTTGGTATGGACAACCAGAAGCACTGAGCTGCACCTAACTGTACTGTTACATCCCCACAATGGACAAATTGAGACCTGGGTACTGTACTATAAACCTAGTTGAACCTACCAGATATGTCTCTCCTACCCAGTTAGACTAAACCTAACAATCAAATAATGGATAAGGGGTTATTAACTCTATAAGTAACCCTGGGTTAGCTATTAAGTCAGCCCCAAATAACAGTCAGCACTAAACAAGTGACTCAAAGCACTCACATTATTCATTCACTCTACAGTCACACACTGGTGGTGGTAACCTACAGAACATAGCCACACTTGCCCTGGGGCAGACTGACAGACATGGCAATCATGGTGACATATGGGAGAGAGTTAGCATTAGGGAAACGAGAAAGTACATTAAACCACTGCAAAACAAACAGCACCAGAAACTAAATTTATTTAACCAGGAAAGTCCCACTGAGATTACAAATCTATTTTGCAGGTCAGGCCTGACACCATGTGAGGGAAAACCTACGCAGACACCAGGAGAACATGCAAACTCCACACAGAAAGCCCTGCCCTAGATGGCAATCAAACACAGAACCTTCTTGCTGTGAGGCAGGAGTGTTAGTAACTCGGCCAACATGCCGCCCAAATGAATGGCACATACGCACAAAGAGCTAAAGACTAAGTCTATTAATCCGTTGATCTCTACATAAAACTGACCATAAAACCCATTTTGTACACAATGCTATTTATGTGTTTAAACTTCTAATTTACAATACAATCTCACTTTACAGTGACACTAGTTCACGCTACGTTTGTGCCACAGTCAGCTGACGCTTGTGCAGATACTCTTTTTTTTCTCTCGCCATGACAATCGCATTTTATTTCTTGTTGCTTGTTGGTCAGTGAGTTGTGTTTCATTCCTCCGCCTGGAACTTAACCTGACTTTGAGCCATTATATCCCTGCGGGGCTTGTGTCGTTGCTGGCCTGCTCTTAAGATCCGCAATATTGAATTGATCCGTCATCCAAATAACTTTCGTAAATAAGTTTCAGAAAAATCAGAAAAAAAATAAGGACAAGAAAAAAAAGTATTCAGCTTCATTTACGTCTTTGAGTATTGTAAAAAAAAAAAAAAAAAAAGAAAAGAAAAAGAACAGATCCTTTGTGAAAATTGATGAGTCTTTTGACTTATTCACCCCAGACCTTCTTGTTTGATTTAGACTCTGAACATCATGTACCACATTCACACAGATGAGCCTTCTTCTCACAGTTTCAATATAACTGCTTCCTTTAAAAAGATTTAAGTAAAATGCCAAGAGGCTTTTCAAAGCCCCTTAAGAACATATTGTTCCAATGTGGTGCTAAAATACAGTACATTGTGTCACAGCTTGTCAGATTAGCTGCTTAGCCTCAGCGTCTGGTGCTCAAGATATTCAATTTGCTCCATAAGCCTTTGTGTTAGTCGAGCTGCGTTATTCTATCTCATATTCACACACAAGAGCCATTTCACCTGATTATTAGTCTCAACAGCGACATGTGACCTGTCAAACTGCAAAACGCCGGCTCAGCACTTCAGCATGTACGCTATCAGCAAACACTCAGCTTACAGCAGTATGTACGGAGAAGCCACGCATCACTGCACCGCTTTGATCCAATATCAGTGTAAGGTAATATCGCACTCGTCTCCAGTCGATACATGACACTTTGACCTTAATGCGTCTCTTTTCAGCTGTAATGACTCGAGCTGGGATTTCAAGACTAAGCAGAGAGATGAGGACACCAATGCTAGAAGAACAGCCTTTTTTGTTATGTTCCACTTTATACATACAGCTTGACTTTACTGGAATGTTTGCTCAGGATTTACAGACTATGTTAATGTCACTGCAAAGACACCAACAGATTGTGTTATTTAGTGTCATAAAAGTTTTGTTAAGTGCACACTCACACTTCATTGCTTATGTTGCGTGTGCTGCTGTTGTGTAGAATCGCCTCGGTATACAACTGAGTGCATCTTGTAAAAATAGTCATTTAAGCTCCATAGAAGCCATTTGGAATTTCTATTACCTCCTGTTCTTGTGCAGCAGCTCAGAGTGAACAAAGTGAGTATTGTTGGAGAAAATGTGTTTTTCAATAGTGTTTTGAACTATTGTGACACAGCTACACACTGCACTGTTTTTCTTGTTGTGGGAGCACCTAGTACCTCCAGTGGCTGAATTTTCAGAACTGTATAACAATTATGCTTTTTTCTTGTTGCCTTTACAACCAGTTGTCACTCTGTAAAACAGGGTGACCACCAGGGTGATCCTGCCAAAACAGTATAACATCCACAACAGCTGTTCTAACTTCTGAACAATCTCTGCTTTCTGTTTCCATAGTTCCCAGAAGATACATAAACCATAAGTGTGGCTATGCTGCTTGCTTAAAAAAAAATCCCAGTTTCCTGATGGATCCTGAACAAGCTAGTCTATTGTCTGTCCTTGTGGAATGATGTTGACACATTACAAACTGAAACACTTTTAGTGATCAGGGAGAAGCATTTTGTTAGTTTGGAAAATGTCACACAAAGTTACCAACATTTACTTAATGAGCTAATGTAAATACCAGAGTCTACAGCAAGCAGAGGGAAAGTCATTTGTTTGTAACAACCAATCACAGCACACTGTCACTCCAGTCTAAACGATCAAGCATCAACCCATTAGCGGTGGCTTTCTCTGCATAATTTTTTTTCTACCGTAAAATTGACAGCACATTCAAACTGGATCAAAATCATGGCGTCTCCTACAACTGTTCACACTGAGATACAATGAAACGGCAGCAGCTGTGAAGCCTGGAGCCCCAGATGTCGACAGCACAGAGGCATGAAAGTAGAAGCTCCCCACACTGCATTGCCTCCTTCAGTCAGCCTGTCACACCAGAACTAGTCTGTCTGAGAGCAGCTGGCCCTCCTGCAAAGTGTGGCTCATCTGGATGCCCCCCACGCCTTGACACAATCTGCATCTTGTGTCAATACTTTCAATTGTGTCACTCTTCAACACTCATATTCTCTTTGCAATGTTTACAGAAATGAAGGGAGAACAGAAGAATATAGAACATTTTTTCGGACCTGCATTAGAAAAGCTGAATTGGTAAGACATGCTTTTTAGAGGCATTTCCATTGTCAAAAGGGGGACTATAGGTATACCCCTCTGCTCAGAGACAAAGAGATAGGGACAGTACTAAATGGTGTGGCTAAAACTGCAGACAAATGTACTTTTTACAATAAACTCAAACCTAGCAACTGTTCCTGTTTTTTTATTCTCAAATAAATACCAAAACAACTAATTACAACCACGTAACTAATAAAAAGTTACGTACTATACCAACTTGATTTATAAAGCACCTTTAAAACTGTGCAGTCAGCCAAAGTACTGTACACAAATAAATAAAAGCAAAAACACAAAACACAGTACAATAAAAATGCAGAAGACATCAAACAGATTAAAAACAGAATAAATTACACGATTAATAAATAACTCAAGTCAAAAGTTTTGAAATTATGTAGACACTGTTTTTGAGAACTGCCAATACAGGTGTTGTTCCCGTGGACGAGAGACTCTACTGGGCAAAGGTTCACGTGGTGGTGCATTTGTGGGCGTGTGTTCATCTGACAAAGGAGGATATAACTATAGAATGTATATAAATGGATGCAGCGTGTCCATTGCTCCCCCATTTACCAATATTGGCCTTACCACAGGGCAATAAAATGGGAATTACATCCGGGCTTTTCTGACTACTGCTTATGCACAAAAAATAGTTTTCAGATAGGAAAAACGGAAGTATTAATCAAACCCCCTCCCCCTCCCGAGTTGTCATGTAGCAAAAACTTAAGTCTAGAGACCAGAGCCATCTTTTGTACCAGGCTGTAAACATGATTTTTACACTTGTAAAGTCACATTTCTTATTGCTTATATTAATTTAAATTAATACTACAGTTTACAGGAATAAAACTGTTAAATTGGACAGATTTAACCAAAACAACATAAGGTTTAATATGTTATTATGATCTTGATCTAGCGACGTGATCTAGAGTAAGTCATTTAAGTAGATCACTGGTGTGACATTTACTGGTTATTCTGCCGGTTCGTTTACTGGTTACCTGGCAAACAAACTGTCAGGATAATCTTTATTAATATTAGCAATTATAAACTAAACAGTAAATATGTTCTGCATGAGTGAAAAGTTTCCTGTGACTTATTTGAAGCTTTTCCAAGTGTGTGACAGTTGAATCAAACATATTCTCCAGGTCTTACCTAATGTTTCATCAGAGCCTTTTCCCTTTGACATTAATTGAACTCACTTGAAGTACAGTTTATAAGGGAGCCTTGGTGTGGGGCGAAGGGGAGGCTTGATGGCTTTTGATCCAGATTTGAAAAAGATGGCTCGTCTGTGTAGCTGGATCCATCAGGGCAGATGAGTGATGACAGCACCGGTGATGCCGGAGTGCCTGGAGTGTTGAAACTAGTTGAAGTCACAGCTCTTGTTCGCCGACCGGTCGGGCTCCCCAAAGTCCCCAGGAGTATTTAGGGGAAATTTCCAATCATATTAAAAATGAATAGCCTCGGCAACAAGAGAGAGAGAGGGGGAGAGAGGGAGAGAGAGGGAGAAAGAGGGAGAAAGAGGAAGACAGGAAGAGAAGTGGCAGATAAAGACTGCATTTGTTTTGGCCGTGACACACACACTGGATTAGAGCTTTGATTTATCTTATTGTTTAGCCCAAAGTTGCTGAAGTGGACACTTTCACAAAGGAAGTAGATTAAAAACATTATTTGTGCCATTTTTCCTACTGCCTTCTGATAGAACAATCCATAAATGCAGTTGCAATTTTTTCAAGTATTAAAACATGGCAAGTCCTTAACGTGATGGATAGAGCAAAAAGTTAAGGGATAGAGTTTGTAAAGGTAGAAGTAGCTGACAGATTTGAATTTGACTGCAGAGGGGGGTTAGATAAAAGTGACTTCATTTAAGGCTGTTGAATGGACTACCTTGTGTTCGTTTGTTGTGATTAGCATTTATGACAACTCAGAATTTCTTAACATAACATATGGCATATCTTCAATCACTGAGTCGTCTTGGGACACATATAATCTGTTGATCTGAGCTCTGGAATATGCCCCATTATCATCTGCGTATTTCTCCTGATGGTTGACAAAATCTTGTGTATATAATGTTAACAAGGATGCAGCCTTGTGGAACAATGTGCCTGTTGAATACTGATAGGTGCATATTCACAAACTGTTGAAAGTACTTAACCTCCAGGAGAGGGTTTTGGGGAGTTATCTGGTCCCTGTTTGTGTCATCAGCATTGTGTGACATGCTGCTAACTCCTTTCCTTGAAGTTGGGCACATCAGATCTGTCGTGTCACCTTCATTTGAAAGTGCCACATGAAAGATAAGCTATCCCAGTGGCTGTGCACTTTGAAAGACTCCTCTTTGTCTTGGTGTGTACAGACACAGCAGTTCACTATTGCTTTTCTGTCTTTCTGGGCGACTTCAGGTTTAGGCAGCTTTTTGCCTTTCCTCACAATACAGTGCTAATGGCTGAATGGGCACAGCATCAGAGCTCTTGGGCACATCTGTTTGTCTAGTTCAGCACAGCGTATGGTCACAGGATGGCATCTGCGTAGGGAATTTTAAATGGTTGGTGGTGCCTTTCCCAGGGGGTGCAGGGGTGTCCATGTTTACTCCCCCAGGCTCAATAGCAATTGAAGGACTGTGGCAAGCTGTGACATTTCCCAAATCATAAAAATTCAACCATGCAAGAAACATGTAAAAAAGGTGTTTGGTCAAAAAGTAACTGCACATTAGACAATGGTACTTCTTGACTCAAAGTGGAAGTGTTATAAGCAAACTGTAATGTACCTATAGTCTCGTTTCCACTGCTGGTACAAGATGCAATGAGTCAGTATGGGACTGTTTGTTATGTGTAACCCTTTCAATGAGCTGGGTCTTAAAGAGCGGCATCTGCTACATAAACAATAACGTCATTGAAGTGCCACAAAAGGTTCAATACCACACTGCAATAATAATTTTCAAAGCAAGAAATAACTTATTATCAGCCAGCATTCCAAGACTTTTCAATGAGCGGGAGCTTGGGGCTATAATTTAAGGTGAAATATGATTTTCTAAATACAGATTGTACAAAGCACCAGGAAAACATTGTCTGTGGGCTAAAATTGTGGATTGGAATGGAAGGGGCACCAGTTCAAAAGAATGTATAAAGACTCAGTTTTCACACTGGGGTCTGAGAAGGAACCTCAATACCATTTATTTACTAAATATCATTCAAATTGTAACTGTTTGATTATAAATAGTGAGAGGGTGGGATTATAAAAGTTTACATTTCTGCACAGATGGGTGTGCACGTGGTAGAGTGCCACCTGCCTCACAGCAAGAAGGTCGTGAGTTCAAAACCCGACTGACTCAAACATTCTCAGCCGATTACGGTCTTTCTGTGAGGAGTCTGCATGTCCTCCACGTGTTACTGTGGGTTCTCTGCGGGTACTCCGGCTTCCTCCCACCGTCCAAAGACATGTATAGGTTAATCGGCAACTCTAAAGTGTCCCTAGTGAATGAATGTGAGAGTGAATCGTTGTCTGTCAGTGTTTGTCTCTAAATGTCGTCCCTGTGAATAACTGGCCACTGTCCAGGGTGTACCCCGCCTCAGGCCCAAAGCTGCTGGGATAGGCTCCAGTCACCCACGACCCCTAACTGGACAAAGCGGTTGAAAATGAATTTCTACTCCTTTATGCACATTATCTTATTTCATATGTATGTTTTGTCACAACTGTATGTACGTGCTAAATAAACTAAACTATCTGAGAAATCAAACATATTTGAAGCATTCTAAATTCTGGTGTGTAGCTCTGCAAATAAATTCTTAGCAGCAAGAGGCTGGTGGTACAGCTGCTGCAGTTAAACTGATTCTGGTTTATTCCCATCTTTCTGAACATTAAAATCATGGAGCTGCAGCAGTTTCCTATAATTTAGGGACTCAATATTAGAGGCACAGGTTCTGCTTGGGTTTAATGCAGTGTTGATGATACATGCAGTGTTTAAATTCATGAAGCCAGAGCCTGTTTTGTGTTTGAATATGACCTTTATCACAAAAATCATGGGTAATTTATTTGAAAAACATTTTTATTTTTACTTACTACTTGTACTTTTACTTGAGTAAGGATTATCTGTTGTTCATTTTTTATGCCATGGCTACATGTACTTAATTAGTAGTGCTCCAAAAGGCTTTTCAGATATTACTGTGCCAAAGTACTGTAAGGGATATATGGAGTTGGGACATGTATTGTGGTGTAATATTTCTATGTGATGGGTTTGTTTTTGTGTGCCTAGGTTATTTTTCACTTTGAGGGGTTTATGTTGCTTATCTAAGGATTTATACTTATGCATGGATGAGAACATGTTATGATAATACAGCTAAGATCATGGGAAGGTAAAAGAGAAAACATGATGTCAAAAAATGTATGGTTTAAATCATGATAAGGTGGTTGTGCAAACACACACAGGGAAAATTTACTGGACAGGACAGAGAGTCTTTGTCTGGAGAAACCAGGTTTCAAAGGAAGAAGATGCCGACGAGGAGGGGTCCTCAAAGCCCTAACGAAATAGACATAAATGAACTGTCATGTGAAAACTGTATAAAAGCTTGGGTCTAATGTGTAATCTTCAGTAGAGAAGGTGTGTCTACTCGGGTCCTTTATTGTGTTGGTTGTGAACAATAAAGACTCTATGGCATTGAAATGTTGGTGCGTTCATGACTTATTCCATCTGATTGTGCCAAAGACTGAAAGGTCAGTTTTGGACACAACAGTATAAATGCAATTCCGGAAAAATAAGTAAGATGACAAAATGGACAAACGCTCCATAAATAATGTATGATTAGCAAGTACAAAGTTTATACATAAGTGAGAGACTTTTTCTTTGTCCTTCTTTTCCTTCCTTTTGAACCATTCTTGTACCGAAAAGTTCTTGCCGTGACTTGCCAGTCTCTGCCCAGCCGGCTTGGCTGAACATGTGGATTAGGATTGTAATTGAATCTCTCCGGGGATTATCCCTGGCCTCATCCATTTTTATTGTCTACATTTCAGCACAAGGTCCATCATGTAAAATTTAGATTTGCTTTGCTGAGTATCCAGTTTCTAGGCTTATTGTTAGAAACAGCTTCAATTACAGAGCGTTTTGTGACTCGAGAGATGTCAGCGTGTGGTATTTACAGTCTCAATTGCTCTGTCGCTCTCTGGGAAGCAGACAGAATCAGATGGAGCTCATTCCTTGTGTTAAATAAAATGTTTGATTCCACTGGTGCATGACTCTGAATGCACATCCACATTCTGACATCCAGCAAATGGCACCGAACTGGAATACTTGTTCTTAATACTATGCTTAAGTATGTGTCGACAAAAATGTATGATTGCAACAGTAGTCAGGTTTTCCTAAATGGATTTAAAATTGTAAAAGCAATTTTAAATCCATGCGGCTGACACGACGAGAGATGTTTTAATCATTTGGCTTTTTCTAAATTCTGGTGATACTTTTCTTGCTAAACACTTAAAAGACAGATAAAACACAAAAGCGAGAAGAAAAAATTTGAGAGACTAAGTTTGGGCAAAAGTTACTGTTATAATAATAAATAACAGTTTACAAGAAAAGACCCGGTGCAAAACAGAAAAATTCTAAAGGTCAGTGTTGTTTTTTCTCCTGATCTCCTGAACTTGTGTCTGTAGTTTACTTAGTTTTGTAGTAACTAAATAAATAAAAACTTTAGATCAAAGTCATTTGGGTAGTTTCTGTTGTCATTAGGATTTAAAAAGAGTAAACACAGTTGTTTGACTATAATGGCTTCACCCAAACACTAACTATGAATGAAAAGAAGTTTTTTGTGTTATCATTCATATTCTCTGAAAAATGGCCAAAAAAAAATCTAAATTCTGCCAGGGTATATAAACTTATGAGCACAACTGTATGCTTTGGCTTTTTTATTTCTTTTTTATAAATGATGTCCTTTTCTGTCACAAGTGACTGATATGAATTCTGCTTGTAACATGACCCTGTATTTGTCTCCAGCTCAAGCTAATTGACCTTTCTAATAACATACATACATATCTGACATTCAGTAAAAACAAGAACTAATCAGAATAAACCTAAATTAGTATATAATTGGCATACATGAATTGATTAGGTTTACTCCCGTTTGAAGTTTCAGTGTTGGAGACATGGTGAATACATAACCCAGAGCTTAGCCTCACAGCATGAACAGTAAATAGATATGCTCCTTTATAAGGCCCCTAATATGTTAAATTGAAAACAATTGAAAAGTTGCCAACCCACAGTTTCACAGGAAAATTGCAGAGTTATTGCATAATGCCCTTTGATTGTGTTTACAGCTTTACCCACATCAGTCTGCATTCTGACTTTATTAAAGCACAGAGTGCAATCATCTCAGAGCAGTGTGATGTGTGCACCTTTGAAGTGTTAGAGCTACATTTGTTCAACTCCAACTTTCTGACCTATTTCTATAGTACTTTACATAACTTAATTGTGTCCTTAATTTAAAAAGTCCAACCTCATACATTCTGACAGAGAAATCCATCATCGGGAAAACCACACACAAGCTTTTTTACTTTTACTTTTTTAATTTAAAACCAAAACCTAGTTGCAGTGCTTTTCATGGTGTGTCTGCTGCAACAGAATACATAAGCAGCAAAGGGCTTCACCCAGTGCCACTGTGTCTGCTTTGTGCCAATCCCAGTAAAAACAATTGAAAACCAAGCACAACAGTATGATCGAGAACAGAATGGTTTTAGAGTAGAAGCTCTAGATTTAGGCTTTTCTGTGCACTCTGAGACCACTCTGAGACCACTCTGAGAATATTCAGCAGTATCTCTAGATCTTTCATGTCATGTTAATATACAACTAAAATGTGCAACATAGTGCAGCATTTCAGGCAGGAACAAGACTAGATTTATTTAAGAAAGTGTTTTGTTGTGTGTTCCATTTTCTTAAGGGCATTTTATTTTTCCCCAATCTTCAGATGCATTGTTAAAACCAAAACTAAATACGTGTTGTTACACGATAGAGTGAGTGGGAACTGGTGAGGACCCACAGCTCATCTTTCATCTACCTTGATGTTGGCTGAGGTCCCATCCACTTTACACACACACACACACACACACACACACACACACACACACACACACACACACACACACACACACACACACACACACACACACACAGACAGAGTGGACACTGGACGCTGTCAACATAAATGTTTTTTGTGAATATGTTTTGTATTTATATGTATTTTTTCAACTGTCCTGGACACATTCTTGCACGGCCTGTCCGTCCTGGGAGTGGATCCCTCCTTCTGTGGTTCTCCCTGAGGTTTCTCTTTTTTCCCGGCTGGGTTTTTTTGGAGTTTTTCCTCACCCTGATGGAGGGTCTAAGGACAGGGGATGTTGTCTAGTGCAGTCTGTTAAGCCCTTTGAGGCGGCTGTTGTTGTGATATCGGGCTATACAAAAATAAAAAAAATAAAAATGTCTAATTACTTAACCCAGACTTGACTAGTTTAAAGAAGCAACAAGGGTTATATTCAAGGTATCCCAAAGATTTTCCAAGTGAAATGTAAGACTTTTAATTACCTTTTTAATGCTGCTTATGATGAAATATACACTCTCTCCAAAACAATCTATCCCTGTCTGTAACAAGTTTGGTTCACTTCATTAGTTTTTTTTAGGTTGTTCTCACACCTTATAGATCGGTAGACTCAGTTTAATTGGGCCACCCCTTACATGTGGTGGTGCTGTATCAACAGTCAAAAACAATCCAAAAACATCTAGAAAAACATCTAATGGTCAGTGCAGGGCAAATTTCTTCTCTGCCACAAACACATAGAACAATCTTATTTTTTTTTTTTTTGTCTTTGGCAAGAATATAAAAAATATACTTTACAATAACGGGCTCAGAGTGAGCTGTGGACGGTTATTGCCATTATTTTTTACTTGGAGTGAATGAGACCGCTATGTACAAGAGAGAAGGGAGAGAGGATACAGCCCTGTTGTTCACAGACAAGCACCAGAATGAAATGACTTACTTATTATTTTCTTCTAAAGTGGTTAATCACAATATAAGCCCTTTTACAATTGTAAGCTTGACTGTACCCAAATCCCACTAATTAGTTTGAAAACTCTATAGACTATATTTCTATCAGTGCTTCACCCCCTCACCAGTTCATGTCCCAAAACAAGCTATTTTTCTCAACTCTCTTTCCACACATGCGTTTGTTTTGGTTGTGTTTACCCCCAGTACAATGCGACATGGTCCACTTCTTGTCTTTGGTTCTCTCACTGTTTGGCCCAGTTTGTGTTCTCACCTCATGTGAACCACACCAGCATTCACTGGGAAGCAAACCAAAACCATTTTTAGGAAGAACAGGGTTCACTTTTTAGTCTGAATCAGATTTCAATTGTGCATTCACACCTCCCCAAACAAACCGGACTTTCTGAGGAAACAAACTGGAGTTTCTTTTAGGTAGACCAAAGAGGGCTGGTGTGAATAAACCCTTACTCTTGTGGGATTGTGGCCGGAAACTGTGCTCCATTGTGGCTGACAGAACAAACTTTAGGCTCCTTCAGCACACTCCTCAGTACTGTCATATGCTTCAGCCCCGGCACCGGTGCAATACAGCATACATTTAAACATATTTAATGCTACATGCAATCAATCATATGAGAGATCAGAATTTAATACTTTAAATAAAATGAAATAATTTTGAGCCCTTGATTTTGACATTATGAAAAAAAATACCCATTATCTTATATTGGCGCACATTCACTGGTTCTAAAAATACATGGTGACAGTTCCACTGCGCTTATCATATTTAGGCCCCTTCAAATGTACACCGTGGAGCCTACATATTAAACTGAAGTGCTACACCACTTAGTGAGGTCAGAGCTGAGGTTCTCTGGAAACTTTTTGTCTGAGTGGAAAAAAAAAAAAAAATAATTTGTGTAAATGATTATGTAGAATCTCGTTGTAGACTGCTGACCCAAAGCCGTCTGTACGCATAAACAACACAACACTTCCCACTGTTTAATTCACTAACAGTGTGTATTAAAGCAATGGACCCCACGATCCAAACCTTTATGTCTTTGTCTTTCACATACGTACACTTTGTGTCGCTCCTTTATTTCTCTATAGCTCTCTCTTTACGACACACAAAGTTCTGTTCAATTGTCTGCAGTGTGGCCTAATAGGACTTCATTTGTACGATGTCCAGATAAAAACATATGCTTTGTAAAAGGGCATTGGTCAATCGAGTAGAAAGGCAGAGTTAAGCCTCAGAAAGAGACTATGGGCACGAGAAAGGAATACCAAGCAACGTTTCCAAAGCTGCACTACGAGACCTGAATGTAAACTCACTGTATACAGCACTGAATATAAGAGCGGATATTAAGAATCGTACATAAGAGAGGCTCGCTGAATGAGGCTTCTGCAAGAGCGAGGTGGAGTGGCAGCAGGAGATAGCAGGGATTACAGAAATGCAAGTTATGCATTTATTATTCCAACAACTGAGAGTAAGATATCAATTTGGTGAAGTTATGCATTGTTTATGAACATTTGTATAAAACATTAGGATAAAAAAGAACAGATTTTGACATTTTGTTCCAACAAAATGACAACAGTCCACCTGATTGTTTTATACTTATTTTAGACCAGCAAGTATATCAAGTGTCTTTTACCAATATTTGCATTTCTTTATTTATTTCTGACTGTGGAAATATCCAGGGTTCTACCTGGACACTTTTCCAGGGCATTATCTGTGATACAGCCAATAGTATAGTATTAGTAAGTACAAGTCTACATACAGTCATCATCAAGAAAACTGTTTTTCACTAAATTGATGTAAAACCTTGTTGGAGTGGTTCTCATTATGTGTCTGCTGTCCCCAAAATACACAAGCATGTCTGGTTTGAGCCAATCCCATTGTTGTGTTCTTTAATTCCATGTTAGGTGACTAGTTGGATTCATGGATTCAGACTGTGCAAACTGAAGAAGCAAGATGGTGTAGACTCTGCACAATACACGTTGTGTAGCTTCTTCATTCGACTACACCACATTTTGGTGACGAGTAATCCTAAGTGAGCTTTTCTGGTTTGCTGAGCGGAGTGCACCAGCTGGGCATACACCTGTTTGTAGCCTTAAGTCCAACTTGGAATTTGTCATGATTCATGTCTGTTTTATATTGTTTCCGGTTTGTATTGTATTCAATGGACTTTATTTTGAAATGTCGTGCCCTTGTCTGTGTCCATGCTTGACTTCCTGCCTTGTGTTTTTCCCTCCTGTGTGATTACCTGCTCCGCCCTAATATGTTTCACCTGTCCCTTGTTGTCTGTGTCTATTTATACCTGTTTGTCCTTCCCCTCAGTACCAGGTCATTGTCATTGTCTCTGTCTCCGTCTCCGTCTCTGTCTCTGTCACCGTCACCCGTAAGTTTGGTCTGTGTTCCTTTTGTCGCCACTTGTGAATTTTCTAGTCCGTGGTTTTGGTATTTTCATTTTCTCTGGATTTTTGCCTGTGTTTTCAGTTCTGGGAGAAGTTTGGTTTTTGGATTTTTGTATGCGTCTGTTTCTCTTAAAAATAAATTTAGTTTAACGTTTTCCTGGAGTTTGGGTTGTTTGCATTGGAGTCTTCCTGTTCCTGAGCCCGCGGTCATGACAGAATGACCTGGTCAGAACTGAGACTCCGCAGCCCCAGAACTGTCTTCCAGAGTCTTTGTGTCAGTCCCAGAACTGTTTTCCAGAGTCTTCGTGTCAGCCCCAGAACTGTTTTCCAGAGTCTTCGTGTCAGTCCCAGAACTGTTTTCCAGAGTCTTCGTGTCAGCCCCAGAACTGTTTCCCAGAGTCTTCGTGTCAGCCCCAGAACTGTTTTCCAGAGTCTTCGTGTCAGCCCCAGAACTGTTTTCCAGAGTCTTCGTGTCAGCCCCAGAACTGTTTTCCAGAGTCTTCGTGTCAGCCCCAGAATTGTTTTTCCAGAGTCTTCGTGTCAGCCCCAGAACCGTTTTCCAGAGTCTTCGTGTCAGCCCCAGAACTGTTTTCCAGAGTCTTCGTGTCAGTCCCAGAACTGTTTTCCAGAGTCTTCGTGTCAGCCCCAGAACTGTTTTCCAGAGTCTTCGTGTCAGCCCCAGAACTGTTTTCCAGAGTCTTCGTGTCAGCCCCAGAACTGTTTTCCAGAGTCTTCGTGTCAGCCCCAGAACTGTTTTCCAGAGTCTTCGTGTCAGCCCCAGAACTGTTTTCCAGAGTCTTCGTGTCAGCCCCAGAACTGTTTTTCCAGAGTCTTCGTGTCAGCCCCAGAACCGTTTTCCAGAGTCTTCGTGTCAGCCCCAGAACTGTTTTCCAGAGTCTTCGTGTCAGCCCCAGAACTGTTTCCAGAGTCTTCGCTTCAGCGCCAGAACTGTTTCCAGAGTCTTCGCTTCAGCGCCAGAACCGTTTCCAGAGTCTTCGCTTCAGCCCACAGAACTGTTTCCAGAGTCTCCGCTTCAGCCCCCAGAACTGTTTCCCGAGTCTTCGCTTCAGCCTCCAGAACTGTTTCCAGAGTCTTCGCTTCAGCCCCCAGAACTGTTTTCAGAGTCTTTGCCTCAGCCCCCAGAGAGTTTTCCCTGAGAGTACGTCTCAGCCCCCAGAGAGTTTTCCCTGAGAGTACGTCTCAGCCCCCAGAGAGTTTTCCCTGAGAGTACGTCTCAGCCCCCAGAGAGTTTTCCCTGAGAGTACGTCTCAGCCCCCAGAGAGTTTTCCCTGAGAGTACGTCTCAGCCCCCAGAGAGTTTTCCCTGCGAGTACGTCTCAGCCCCCAGAGAGTTTCCCCTGAGAGTACGTCTCAGCCCCCAGAGAGGCCCACCCCTCGAGTGGCTCACCCCTCGAGTGGCTCTCCCCTCGAGTGGCTCACCCCTCGTGTGGCTCACCCCTCGTGTGGCTCACCCCTCGTGTGGCTCACCCCCTCGTGTGGCTCATCCCCTCGTCTGGCTCATCCCCTCGTCTGGCTCATCCCCTCGTCTGGCTCCTTCCCTCGTCTGGCTCCTTCCCTCGTCTGGCTCCTTCCCTCGCCTGGCTCCTTCCCTCGCCTGGCTCCTTCCCTCGTCTGGCTCCTTCCTCGCCTGGCTCCTTCCCTCGCCTGGCTCCTTCCCTCGCCTGGCTCCTTCCTCGTCTGGCTCCTTCCCTCGTCTGGCTCCTTCCCTCGTCTGGCCCCTTTCCTCGCCTGGCCCCTTTCCTCGTCTGGCTCCTTCCCTCGCCTGGTTCATCCTTCGTCTGGTTCGGTTCATCCTTCGCCGTCTGGTTCATCCTTCGTCTGGTTCATCCTCCGTCCTGGTTCATCCTCCGTCCTGGTTCATCCTTCGTCTGGTTCGGTTCATCCTTCGTCTGGTTCATTCTTCGTCCTGGTTCCCCTCCGTCTGGTCTGGTTCATCCTTCGCCTGGTTCATCCTTCGTCTGGTTCACCCTTCGTCCTGGTTCACCCTTCGCCTGGTCGCCCATACGGTCCTTCCCAGCCTGACCTCTCCTCGTCTGGTTCATCCTCGTCTGGTTCATCCTCGTCTGGTTCATCCTCGCCTGGTTCATCCCTCGTCCTGGTTCATCCTCGTCTGGTTCTTCCTCGCCTGGTTCATCCTCGTCTGGTTCATCCTCGTCTGGTCCTTCCTCGTCTGGTTCATCCTCGTCTGGTTCATCCTCGTTTGGTCCTTCCTCGCCTGGTTCATCCTCTGGTTCATCCCTCGCTTGGTCCTTCCTCGCCTGGTTCATCCTCGCCTGGTCGCCTCTGTTGTCCTCCCAGCCTGGCCCTTTGTTTTTGTTCCTTGTCCTCCTAGCCTGTTCATGAGTTTTGTTCCCTGTTCTCCCAGCCTGTTCATGAGTTTTTGTTCCTTGTTCTCCCAGCCTGTTCATGAGTTTGTTCCTTGTTCTCCCAGCCTGTTCACGAGTTTTTGTTCCTTGTCCTCCCAGCCTGTTCATGAGTTTTTGTTCCTTGTTCTCCCAGCCTGTTCATGAGTTTGTTCCTTGTTCTCCCAGCCTGTTCACGAGTTTTTGTTCCTTGTGCTCCCAGCCTGTTCATGAGTTTTGTTCCTTGTTCTTCCAGCCTGCCCATGAGTTTTTGTTCCTTGTTCTCCCAGCCTGTCCATGAGTTTTGTTCCTTGTTCTCCCAGCATGTCCGGAGTTTTCTGTCGTTGCCCTGTCCGGAGTTTTCTGTCGTTGCCCTGTCTGGAGTTTCCTGTCGTTGCCCTGTCTGGAGTTCCCTGTCGTTGCCATGTCTGGAGTTTCCTGTCGTTGCCATGTCTGGAGTTTTCTGTCGTCGCCCTGTCCGGAGTTTTCTGTCGTTGCCCTGTCTGGAGTTTCCTGTCGTTGCCCTGTCTGGAGTTTCCTGTCGTTGCCCTGTCTGGAGTTCCTGTCGTTGCCATGTCCGGAGTTTCCTGTCCCTGCCATGTCCGGAGTTTCCTGTCCCTGCCATGTCCGGAGTTTCCTGTCCCTGCCATGTCCGGAGTTTCCTGTCCCTGCCATGTCCGGAGTTTCCTGTCCCTGCCATGTCCGGAGTTTCCTGTCCCTGCCATGTCCGGAGTTTCCTGTCCCTACCATGTCCGGAGTTCCTGTCCCTGCCATGTCCGGAGTTTCCTGTCCCTACCTGGTCCTGAGTCCGTCCTTCTGCAAGTCCCGTCCGTGTGTTCCCATCCCGGCACAAAATTTTTCCCCCTTGTGCCTGTTCGGCATATTCCCTTCCACTAGCGCCACGTCCGGCCGACCAGTTCGAGGGCCGGACGTGCGCATCTGTAACCCGAGTGCCCGGCCGGCCGACCAGTTCAGAGGGCCGGACCCGACTCACCAGTGTACCCGAGCGCCCGTCCGGCCGATCAGTATTAGAGGGCGGACCCGACTCATCAGACTTCCCGAGTGTCCCGGCCCAGCCAGTAGTTAGAGGGCTGGATCCAACACCACGTTTCTCCCCTAGCGCCCGTCCGGCCAACCAGTGTCCAAGGGCCGGACCCGCCGCATCGGTTCCCAAGCCTTTCCTGAGTGTGTCCCGTGCCAGTTGTCTAGTGGACTTGTTCCCCTCCGACTGACCCCCCCCTCCACCCACCCAGGAAATGTCGAAAGAAAGGATTTTGGGTTATAGGAGTGTTAGGCCGCCCAGTGGTCGGCCTTTAAGGGGGGGGTACTGTCATGATTCATGTCTGTTTTATATTGTTTCCGGTTTGTATTGTATTCAATGGACTTTATTTTGAAATGTCGTGCCCTTGTCTGTGTCCATGCTTGACTTCCTGCCTTGTGTTTTTCCCTCCTGTGTGATTACCTGCTCCTAATATGTTTCACCTGTCCCTTGTTGTCTGTGTCTATTTATACCTGTTTGTCCTTCCCCTCAGTACCAGGTCATTGTCATTGTCTCTGTCTCCGTCTCTGTCACCGCCACCGCCACCCGTAAGTTTGGTCTGTGTTCCTTTGTCGCCACTTGTGAATTTTCTAGTCCGTGGTTTTGGTATTTTCATTTTCTCTGGATTTTTGCCTGTGTTTTCAGTTCTGGGAGAAGTTTGGTTTTTGGATTTTTGTATGCCTGTTTCTCTTAAAAATAAATTTAGTTTAACGCTTTCCTGGAGTTTGGGTTGTTTGCATTGGAGTCTTCCTGTTCCTGAGCCCGCGGTCATGACAGAATTGAATGACCAACTTAATGTTACAACTACTGCACCAGTTAGACCAAAGTCCAGTGCGATACACCCACGTGCATCTTTACACCTCGTGAGCAGGTTTGCGCTTGGAATGCCCAAATACACACTGGTCCATATGTTTTCTCTGTTATGATTATAATGTTATCTACAGACCAGGTTCACAGCATTACACTGCTGACTGTTTTTTACACGTGTGTGTGTGTGTGTGTGTGTGTGTGTGTGTGTGTGTGTGTGTGTGTGTGTGTGTGTGTGTGTGTGTGTGTGTGTGTGTGTGTGTGTGTGTGTGTGTGTGTGTGTGTGTGTGTGTGTGTGTGTGTGTGTGTGTGTGTGTGTGTGTGTGTGTGTGTGTGTGTGTGTGTGTGTGTGTGTGTGTGTGTGTGTGTGTGTGTGTGTGTGTGTGTGTGTGTGTGTGTGTGTGTGTGTGTGTGTGTGTGTGTGTGTGTGTGTGTGTGTGTGTGTGTGTGTGTGTGTGTTCTATGTCCGACTGCATTCTCCTGTCTTTCTCTTTCCTTTTCTACACTCCATGGTACAGCTTGAAGCACTCAATGTGCAGTGGTGCTTTGCATTTCTCACATGCATAGGTAGTGCGTTTGTAACAATGGCGACATCTCTGTAACCGTGCATCGTGTTAATTGGCCAGTGGGAAGCTTTGTCGTATCTTGCCTGATCTTCAACGGTAGCACTCAGTAGAGATCTCCTTCCATGGCTCAGTGGTTTCGTTCCAAACCTTTGCAGAAGAGACTGTGCGACTATCCTTGAGAAGGTGAGCAGGTTGATGGTCCCTCCAATAACATCTCTGTAAAAGAGATGGCCATTTACAAGAGCACTGTTGATAGACCATGCAAAGATTGGCCACCACCACTTCTTTGACCTGATTGACATATGGTATCGTGAAACCTGTTGGTCGTGAAGGTCTACACCACCCATGTGCTCATTGTATCGGCTGATGCATTTTGGCTGTTGGACGTTGTCAAAGCCACGTCGATGCCTGTTCCATCTCTTGATAGAGGTCTCAGTGTATTTTTCATCCATGTTTGTTGCCACTGTGACAATGTTATTGTCTTTCCAACGGACAAGCAGCTTCTCTCCTTGGCACAGAACCTCAGAGGTTCCCTTGGTAACTTCATGAAGGCATTCAGTGGTGTGGATGGGACATCAAACAGGCGGTTCTGCCTCATGGTTCCAGAGCTCCCATATCCTCTTTTGTCATCTCATCCATGAGTGAAAGAGTGGTAAAGAGGTTGTCATGGTAGAACTTGCAACCTTGAGGCACCTGAGCTTGCTCTGCCAAACCTATGATAACGCTGGGTCCCTGACCCAACCCTGTCTCTGGGAGGAGAGTGTGCGATCCACAATATGGCTCCATGTGGTACATGTATCCACTGGATGAGACGAGGCTCCATACCTTGTAACCAAAGCGAATTGGTTTTCCTTTGATGAATTGTTTACATCCATGTCGGCCATAGTATGGGATCATGCTCTCATCTACTGACAGCCATTCCTGAAATGGCATGATTTTGTATGAGTGATTGAGCTCAGAGAAGATGGGTCTAACCTTGTGGGTCATCAGTGATTTTGGTGTTGTCAGCCACATGAATTGAGGCCATTATATCATCAAAGCGGTTTCTCCGCATTGCACCTGAAATGCTCTCATTGTGCACATCATTGTCAACTGACCAGTACATGTGTCTTCTTGGGACAGAGCTATATCCACTTGTAATTAGGATCCCATAGAAGGTGAGGAGCGCATCCATACTTAGATTCAGTTGCTTTCCTTTGGTCTGGGTGGAGTAGAGTTGGACATTTCAACTGTGATCTCTCTCAGGGTGGTCTCTCAGGTTTATCCAAAGCGACTTACATTGTTCTACAGTAATTACCTGTGTTACAGCCACTGGAGGCAAGGTGGGTTAAGTGTCTTGCCCAAGGACACAGCGACACTATGAACTGTGGGGAGAGTGGGAATTGAAACACCTACCTTCTGGTTGAAGGACGACCGCTTTACCTACTGAGCAACTGCTGAAATTAATTCTTTCAATTCCAGACAGTTCCATCCTAAGTGGCTCTAGGCCAAGCCTTTTAGACACTGCCTCACAAATGGGCCTCATGTATGCACGCCACCATACAGTAATTTACCCTGTCCATCAGAAGTAGGCTCCAAAGCAGAAATATAATGTAAAACTTTACTAAACTTTACATTACTTTACTAATTATAAAAACACCTGTTTAAATCCTGGTACAAAAGATGGCTCTGGTCTCTAGAGCTAAGTTATTGTTAGTTGATAACTCTGTGGGAGTGAATTTTTGAAAATTTCTTTGGTTTGCCCTCAGCTTAACTTTAGAATTGTGCATAATTAAGGGAGTTAGCTGTGTCTTTTTGGCTGCTCAGAGAAGTTTTCCACAAAAACACTGTGATATTTTGCTCTCATACAAAGACATGGATGCATAATTCTAACTTTTCATGAAGACTGTTCATCATTTTCGAAAATGCAAATAGTTGATGTAAAGCCAGGACATTACTGTGATAATAACACTTTTATAATATTGACTTAATATATGTTTGTAGTTTATTTGTTCTGAACATCACACTATTTTGTAATTAGATGCAAATTTTAATCTTATTATTGCTATTTTAAGAGTAATTTTTACATTTAAATACAGTGATCCTTTAATCACAATAGACTAATTTAAATTTATAGTAATTGTATCCTTAGGGAATGCTAAGACAATTTCTAAATTAGTTAGAGGAGTTAGAAAACGCCATCAAGAATCTTCATATTAGCTACATAGCCCTGAGAGATTGTGGATACTCCAGATGGACTTTCAACAAAACCAAGAGGACACAGAAACCAAACAGACAGGAACCAGGGGCAAAAGGGAAGTTATCCCTTATGTGTGTGGTTTATCTGAAAAACTTAAAAAAGATTTCTAGTCTTCATTCAAGTCTTTAAACCAGGAAATACTCTGTATCAAAAACTGCTGAGTCTGCAGTCCACCTCCACTTCAAAGAGAAAGGACATTCCTTTGAGAACAGTAATGTCCCGAATTTTGTCCAGAGAGGCCAGATGGTTTGACGGAAGGGTGAAGGAAGTGAATTTTATGAAAATGGCTTACTCTCCTCTGTAAAAAGAGGAGGTGGCCTTAGATTCATGTTGCCTAGTATTTATAACAGTGTTCTGAAACCTAAGTCAAAACAGTTTCACTCAAGAACAATCAATCAATCAAATTGTTTATTGTCATGTGCACAGACAGAAAGCATGTTTCCTGCACGATGAAATTATTACTTTGCCATCCACAACAACAACAACAACACCTGAATGGTACAGTGAGACTAATGACTCTCCTGAGCCTTTAACGACTCTCACATCAGGAGTCACACTGTCCTTTCAGAGCCAATGACTGTGAGACCAGAACAGCCTGGTCACATCAGGTTTG
>JALDNG010001806.1:0-45528 GCA_024349245.1 Neodontobutis hainanensis | reverse complement strand
AGCTCAAGTCCTGTCTCTTTATACCTGTCCAGAACAAATCCTGTCTCTTTATACCTGCACCAGCTCAAGTCCTGTCTCTTTATACCTGCACCAGCTCTATTCCTGTCTCTTTATACCTGCACCAGCTCTATTCCTGTCTCTTTATACCTGCAGCAGCACAAGTCCTGTCTCTTTATACCTGCACCAGCACAAGTCCTGTATCTTTACACCTGCTCCAGCACAAGTCCTGTCTCTTTATACCTGCTCCAGCTCAAGTCCTGTCTCTTTATACCTGCTCCAGCTCAAGTCCTGTCTCTTTATACCTGCTCCAGCTCTAGTCCTGTCTCTTTATACCTGCTCCAGCACAAGTCTTGTCTCTTTATACCTGCTCCAGCTCTAGTCCTGTCTCGTTATACCTGCTCCAGCTCGAGTCCTGTCTCTTTACACCTGCACCAGCTCAAGTCCTGCATCTTTAAACCTGCTCCAGCTCAAATCCTGTCTCTTTATACCTGCTCCAGCAAAAGTCCTGTCTCTTTATACCTGCTCCAGCACAAGTCCTGCATCTTTATACCTGCTCCAGCTCTAGTCTTGTCTTTTTATACCTGCTACAGCTCAAGTCCTCTCTTTATACCTGCTCCAGCACAAGTCCTGTCTCTTTATACCTGCTCCAGCACAAGTCCTGTCTCTTTACACCTGCACCAGCTCTAGTCTTGTGTCTTTATTCCTGCACCAGCTATAGTCCTGTGTCTTTAAACCTGCTCCAGCTCAAGTCCTGTCTTTTTAAACCTGCACCAGCTCTAGTCCTGTCTCTTTATACCTGCACCAGCTCTAGTCCTGTCTCTTTATACCTGCACCAGCTCAAGTCCTGTCTCTTTATACCTGCTCCAGCTCAAGTCCTGTCTCTTTATACCTGAACCAGCACAAGTCCTGTCTCTTTACACCTGCTCCAGCACAAGTCCTGTCTCTTTATACCTGTTCCAGCTCAAGTCCTGTCTCTTTATACCTGTACAAGCTCAAGTCCTGTCTCTTTATACCTGTCCAGAACAAATCTTGTCTCTTTATACCTGCACCAGCTCAAGTCCTGTCTCTTTATACCTGCTCCAGCTCTAGTCTTGTCTCGTTATACCTGCTCCATCTCTAGTCCTGTCTCTTTACACCTGCTCCAGCTCTAGTCCTGCCTCTTTATACCTGCAGCAGCTCAAGTCCTGTCTCTTTATACCTGCTCCAGCTCAAGTCCTGTCTCTTTACACCTGCACCAGTTTAAGTCCTGTCTCTTTATACCTGCACCAGCTCTAGTCCTGTCTCTTTATACCTGCACCAGCTCTAGTCCTGTCTCTTTATACTTGCTCCATCTCTAGTCCTGTCTCTTTACACCTGCTCCAGCTCTAGTCCTGTCTCGTTATACCTGCTCCATCTCTAGTCCTATCTCTTTACACCTGCTCCAGCTCTAGTCCTGTCTCTTTATACCTGCTCCAGCTCAAGTCCTGTCTCTTTATACCTGCTCCAGCTCAAGTCTTGTCTCTTTACACCTGCTCCAAATCAAGTCCTTCTCTTTATACCTGCACAAGCTCAAGTCCTGTCTCTTTATACCTGCTCAAGCTCAAATCCTGTCTCTTTATACCTGCACCAGCTCAAATCCTGTCTCTTTATACCTGCTCCAGCAAAAGTCCTTTCTCTTTATACCTGCTTCAGCACAAGTCCTGCATCTTTATACCTGCTCCAGCTCTAGTCTTGTCTCTTTATACCTGCTCCAGCTCAAGTCCTGCCTCTTTATACCTGCTCCAGCACAAGTCCTGTCTCTTTATACCTGCTCCAGCACAAGTCCTGTCTCTTTACACCTGCACCAGCTCTAGACCTGTCTCTTTATACCTGCACCAGCTATAGTCCTGTCTCTTTATACCTGCTCCAGCTCAAGTCCTGTCTCTTTACACCTGCACCAGCTCTAGTCCTGTCTCTTTATACCTGCACCAGCTCTAGTCCTGTCTCTTTATACCTGCACCAGCTCAAGTCCTGTCTCTTTATACCTGCTCCAGCTCAAGTCCTGTCTCTTTATACCTGCACCAGCACAAGTCCTGTCTCTTTACACCTGCTCCAGCACAAGTCCTGTCTCTTTATACCTGTTCCAGCTCAAGTCCTGTCTCTTTATACCTGTACAAGCTCAAGTCCTGTCTCTTAATACCTGTCCAGAACAAATCTTGTCTCTTTATACCTTCACCAGCTCAAGTCCTGTCTCTTTATACCTGCTCCAGCTCTAGTCCTGTCTCGTTATACCTGCTCCAGCTCTAGTCCTGTCACTTTACACCTGCTCCAACTCAAGTCCTGCCTCTTTATACCTGCACCAGCTCAAGTCCTGTCTCTTTATACCTGCTCCAGCTCAAGTCCTGTCTCTTTACACCTGCACCAGTTTAAGTCCTGTCTCTTTATACCTGCACCAGCTCTAGTCCTGTCTCTTTATACCTGCACCAGCTCTAGTCCTGTCTCTTTATACTTGCTCCATCTCTAGTCCTGTCTCTTTACACCTGCTCCAGCTCTAGTCCTGTCTCGTTATACCTGCTCCATCTCTAGTCCTATCTCTTTACACCTGCTCCAGCTCTAGTCCTGTCTCTTTATACCTGCTCCAGCTCAAGTCCTGTCTCTTTATACCTGCTCCAGCTCAAGTCCTGTCTCTTTACACCTGCTCCAAATCAAGTCCTTCTCTTTATACCTGCACAAGCTCAAGTCCTGTCTCTTTATACCTGCTCAAGCTCAAATCCTGTCTCTTTATACCTGCACCAGCTCAAGTCCTGTCTCTTTATACCTGCTCCAGCTCAAGTCCTGCCTCTTTATAGCTGCTCCAGCACAAGTCTTGTCTATTTATACCTGCTCCAGCTCTAGTCCTGTCTCTTTATACCTGCTCCAGCTCAAGTCCTGTCTCTTTATACCTGCTCCAGCTCAAGTCCTGCCTCTTTATAGCTGCTCCAGCACAAGTCTTGTCTATTAATACCTGCTCCAGCTCTAGTCCTGTCTCTTTACACCTGCTGCAGCACAAGTCCTGTCTCTTTATACCTGCTCCAGCTCAAGTCCTGTCTCTTTATACCTGCACAAGCTCAAGTCCTGTCTCTTTATACCTGCTCCAGAACAAATCCTGTCTCTTTACACTTGCTCCAGCACAAGTCTTGTCTCTTTTTATACCTGCACCAGCTCAAGTCTTGTCTCTTTATAGCTGCTCCAGCTCAAGTCCTGCCTCTTTATACCTGCTCCAGCTCTAATCCTGTCTCTTTATACCTCCACCAGCTCAAGTCCTGTCTCTTTATACCTGCTCCAGCTCAAGTCCTGTCTCTTTATACCTGCTCCAGCTCAAGTCCTGTCTCTTTACACCTGCTCCAAATCAAGTCCTTCTCTTTATACCTGCACAAGCTCAAGTCCTGTCTCTTTATACCTGCTTAAGCTCAAATCCTGTCTCTTTATACCTGCACCAGCTCAAGTCCTGTCTCTTTATACCTGCTCCAGCTCAAGTCCTGTCTCTTTACACCTGCACCAGTTTAAGTCCTGTCTCTTTATACCTGCTCCAGCTCAAGTCCTGTCTTTTTACACCTACACCAGTTTAAGTCCTGTCTCTTTACACCTGCACCAGTTTAAGTCCTGTCTCTTTATACCTGCACCAGCTCTAGTCCTGTCTCTTTATACCTGCTCCAGCAGAAGTCTTGTCTCTTTATACCTGCTCCAGCTCTAGTCCTGTCTCGTTATACCTGCTCCATCTCTAGGCCTGTCTCTTTACACCTGCTCCAGGTCTAGTCCTGTCTCTTTACACCTACTCCAGCACAAGTCCTGTCTCTTTATACCTGCTCCAGCTCAAGTCCTGTCTCTTTATACCTGCTCCAAATCAAGTCCTTCTCTTTATACCTGCACAAGCTCAAGTCCTGTCTCTTTATACCTGCTCAAGCTCAAATCCTGTTTCTTTATACCTGCACCAGCTCAAGTCCTGTCTCTTTATACCTGCTCCAGCTCAAGTCCTGCCTCTTTATAGCTGCTCCAGCACAAGTCTTGTCTATTTATACCTGCTCCAGCTCTAGTCCTGTCTCTTTATACCTGCTCCAGCTCAAGTCCTGTCTCTTTATAGCTGCTCCAGCACAAGTCTTGTCTATTAATACCTGCTCCAGCTCTAGTCCTGTCTCTTTACACCTGCTGCAGCACAAGTCCTGTCCCTTTATACCTGCTCCAGCTCAAGTCCTGTCTCTTTATACCTGCACAAGCTCAAGTCCTGTCTCTTTATACCTGCTCCAGAACAAATCCTGTCTCTTTACACTTGCTCCAGCACAAGTCTTGTCTCTTTTTATACCTGCACCAGCTCAAGTCTTGTCTCTTTATAGCTGCTCCAGCTCAAGACCTGCCTCTTAATACCTGCTCCAGCTCTAATCCTGTCTCTTTATACCTCCACCAGCTCTAGTCCTGTCTCTTTATACCTGCTCCAGCTAAAGACCTGTCTCTTTATACCTGCTCCAGCTCAAGTCCTGTCTCTTTACACCTGCTCCAAATCAAGTCCTTCTCTTTATACCTGCACAAGCTCAAGTCCTTTCTCTTTATACCTGCTCAAGCTCAAATCCTATCTCTTTATACCTGCACCAGCTCAAGTCCTGTCTCTTTATACCTGCTCCAGCTCAAGTCCTGCCTCTTTATAGCTGCTCCAGCACAAGTCTTGTCTATTTATACCTGCTCCAGCTCTAGTCCTGCCTCGTTATACCTGCTCCAGCTCTAGTCCTGTCTCTATATACCTGCTCCAGCTCAAGTCCTGTCTCTTTATACCTGCACAAGCTCAAGTCCTGTCTCTTTATACCTGCTCCAGGTCAAGTCCTGTCTCTTTATACCTGCTCCAGCTCAAGTCCTGTCTCTTTATACCTGCACCAGCACAAGTCCTGTCGTTTTATACCTGCAACAGCACAAGTCCTGTCTCTTTACACCTGCTCCAGCTCAAGTCCTGTCTCTTTATACCTGCACCAGCACAAGTCCTGTCTCTTTATACCTGCACAAGCTCAAGTCCTGTCTCTTTATACCTGCTCCAGAACAAATCCTGTCTCTTTATACCTGCACCAGCTCAAGTCCTGTCTCTTTATACCTGCTCCAGCACAAATCCTGTCTCTTTACACCTGCTCCAGCTCAAGTCCTGCCTCTTTATACCTGCTCCAGCAGAAGACTTGTCTCTTTATACCTGCTCCAGCTCAAGTCCTGTCTCTTTATACCTGCTCCAGCTGTAGTCCTGTCTCTTTAGACATGTTCAAGCTCAAGTCCTGTCTCTTTATACCTGCTCCAGCTCAAGTCCTGTCTCTTTACACCTGCACCAGCTCAAGTCCTGTCTCTTTATACCTGCACCAGCTCTGGTCCTGTCTCTTTATACCTGCTCCAGCTCAAGTCTTCTCTTTATATCTGTTTCAGCTCAAGTCCTGTCTCTTTATACCTGCACCAGCAAAAGTCCTGTCTCTTTATACCTGCACCAGCACAAGTTCTGTCTCTTTATACCTGCTCCAGCACAAGTCCTGTCTCTTTACACCTGCTCTAGCACAAGTCTTTTCTCTTTATACCTGCTCCAGCTCTAGTCCTGTCTCGTTATACCTTCTCCAGCTCTAGTCCTTTCTCTTTACACCTGCTCCAGCTCTAGTCATGTCTCTTTATACCTGCTCCAGCACAAGTCTTGACTATTTATACCTGCTCCAGCTCTAGTCCTGTCTCTTTATACCTGCTCCAGCTCAAGTCCTGTCTCTTTATACCTGCTCCAGCTCAAGTCCTGTCTCTTTATACCTGCACCAGCTCAAGTCCTGTCTCTTTATACCTGCTCCAGCACAAGTCCTGTCTCTTTACACCTGCTCCAGCTCAAGTCCTGTCTCTTTACAACTTCACCAGCTCAAGTCCTGTCTCTTTATACCTACACCAGCTCTAGTCCTGTCTCTTTATACCTGCACCAGCTCTAGTCCTGTCTCTTTATACCTGCTCCAGCTCAAGTCCTGTCTCTTTATACCTGCACCAGCACAAGTCCTGTCTCTTTATACCTGCACCAGCACAAGTCCTGTCTCTTTACACCTGCTCCAGCACAAGTCCTGTCTCTTTATACCTGTTCCAGCTCAAGTCCTGTCTCTTTATACCTGTACAAGCTCAAGTCCTGTCTCTTTATACCTGTCCAGAACAAATCCTGTCTCTTTATACCTGCACCAGCTCAAGTCCTGTCTCTTTATACCTGCACCAGCTCTATTCCTGTCTCTTTATACCTGCACCAGCTCTAGTTCTGTCTCTTTTTACCTGCACCAGCACAAGTCCTGTCTCTTTATACCTGCACCAGCACAAGTCCTGTATCTTTACACCTGCTCCAGCACAAGTCCTGTCTCTTTATACCTGCTCCAGCTCAAGTCCTGTCTCTTTATACCTGCTTCAGCTCTAGTCCTGTCTCGTTATACCTGCTCCAGCTCTAGTCCTGTCTCTTTAAACCTGCTTCAGCACAAGTCCTGCATCTTTATACCTGCTCCAGCTCTAGTCTTGTCTCTTTATACCTGCTACAGCTCAAGTCCTCTCTTTATACCTGCTCCAGCACAAGTCCTGTCTCTTTATACCTGCTCCAGCACAAGTCCTGTCTCTTTACACCTGCACCAGCTCTAGTCCTGTGTCTTTATTCCTGCACCAGCTATAGTCCTGTCTCTTTACACCTGCTCCAGCTCAAGTCCTGCCTCTTTATACCTACTCCAGCACAAGTCTTGTCTCTTTATACCTGCTTAAGCTCTAGTCCTGTCTCGTTATACCTGCTCCAGCTCTAGTCCTGTCTCTTTATACCTGCTCCAGCACAAGTCCTGTCTCTTTATACCTGCTCCAGCTCAAGTCCTGTCTCTTTATACCTGCTCCAGCTCAAGTCCTGTCTCTTTACACCTGCACCAGCTCAAGTCCTGCATCTTTATACATGCTCCAGCTCAAATCCTGTCTCTTTACACCTGCTCCAGCAAAAGTCCTGTCTCTTTATATCTGCTCCAGCTCAAGTCTTGTCTCTTTATACCTGGTCCAACACAAGTCCTGTCTCTTTATACCTGCTCCAGCTCAAGTCTTGTCTCTTTATACCTGCTCCAGCACAAGTCCTGTCTCTTTATACCTGCTCCAGCACAAGTCCTGTCTCTTTACACCTGCACCAGCTCTAGTCCTGTGTCTTTATTCCTGTCCCAGCTATAGTCCTGTGTCTTTATACCTGCTCCAGCTCAAGTCTTTCTAATTATACCAGCTTTAGCTCAAGTCCTGTCTCTTTACACCTGCACCAGCTCTAGTCCTGTCTCGTTATACCTGCTCTAGCTCTAGTCCTGTCACTTTACACCTGATCCAACTCAAGTCCTGCCTCTTTATACCTGCACCAGCTCAAGTCCTGTCTCTTTATACCTGCTCCAGCTCAAGTCCTGTCTCTTTACACCTGCACCAGTTTAAGTCCTGTCTCTTTATACCTGCACCAGCTCTAGTCCTGTCTCTTTATACCTGCACCAGCTCTAGTCCTGTCTCTTTATACTTGCTCCATCTCTAGTCCTGTCTCTTTACACCTGCTCCAGCTCTAGTCCTGTCTCGTTATACCTGCTCCATCTCTAGTCCTATCTCTTTACACCTGCTCCAGCTCTAGTCCTGTCTCTTTATACCTGCTCCAGCTCAAGTCCTGTCTCTTTATACCTGCTCCAGCTCAAGTCCTGTCTCTTTACACCTGCTCCAAATCAAGTCCTTCTCTTTATACCTGCACAAGCTCAAGTCCTGTCTCTTTATACCTGCTCAAGCTCAAATCCTGTCTCTTTATACCTGCACCAGCTCAAGTCCTGTCTCTTTATACCTGCTCCAGCTCAAGTCCTGCCTCTTTATAGCTGCTCCAGCACAAGTCTTGTCTATTTATACCTGCTCCAGCTCTAGTCCTGTCTCTTTATACCTGCTCCAGCTCAAGTCCTGTCTCTTTATACCTGCTCCAGCTCAAGTCCTGCCTCTTTATAGCTGCTCCAGCACAAGTCTTGTCTATTAATACCTGCTCCAGCTCTAGTCCTGTCTCTTTACACCTGCTGCAGCACAAGTCCTGTCTCTTTATACCTGCTCCAGCTCAAGTCCTGTCTCTTTATACCTGCACAAGCTCAAGTCCTGTCTCTTTATACCTGCTCCAGAACAAATCCTGTCTCTTTACACTTGCTCCAGCACAAGTCTTGTCTCTTTTTATACCTGCACCAGCTCAAGTCTTGTCTCTTTATAGCTGCTCCAGCTCAAGTCCTGCCTCTTTATACCTGATCCAGCTCTAATCCTGTCTCTTTATACCTCCACCAGCTCTAGTCCTGTCTCTTTATACCTGCTGCAGCTAAAGACCTGTCTCTTTATACGTGCTCCAGCTCAAGTCCTGTCTCTTTACACCTGCTCCAAATCAAGTCCTTCTCTTTATACCTGCACAAGCTCAAGTCCTGTCTCTTTATACCTGCTCAAGCTCAAATCCTATCTCTTTATACCTGCACAAGCTCAAGTCCTGTCTCTTTATACCTGCTCCAGGTCAAGTCCTGTCTCTTTATACCTGCTCCAGCTCATGTCCTGTCTCTTTATACCTGCACCAGCACAAGTCCTGTCGTTTTATACCTGCACCAGCACAAGTCCTGTCTCTTTACACCTGCTCCAGCTCAAGTCTTGTGTCTTTATTCCTGCACCAGCTATAGTCCTGTGTCTTTATACCTGCTCCAGCTCAAGTCCTGTCTCTTTATACTTGCTCCAGCTCAAGTCCTGTCTTTTTAAACCTGCACCAGCTCTAGTCCTGTCTCTTTATACCTGCACCAGCTCTAGTCCTGTCTCTTTATACCTGCACCAGCTCAAGTTCTGTCTCTTTATACCTGCTCCAGCTCAAGTCCTGTCTCTTTATACCTGCACCAGCATAAGTCCTGTCTCTTTACACCTGCTACAGCCCAAGTCCTGTCTCTTTATACCTGTTCCAGCTCAAGTCCTGTCTCTTTATACCTGTACAAGCTCAAGTCCTGTCTCTTTATACCTGTCCAGAACAAATCTTGTCTCTTTATACCTTCACCAGCTCAAGTCCTGTCTCTTTATACCTGCTCCAGCTCTAGTCCTGTCTCGTTATACCTGCTGCAGCTCTAGTCCTGTCACTTTACACCTGCTCCAACTCAAGTCCTGCCTCTTTATACCTGCACCAGCTCAAGTCCTGTCTCTTTATACCTGTTTCAGCTCAAGTCCTGTCTCTTTACACCTGCACCAGTTTAAGTCCTGTCTCTTTATACCTGCACCAGCTCTAGTCCTGTCTCTTTATACCTGCACCAGCTCTAGTCCTGTCTCTTTATACTTGCTCCATCTCTAGTCCTGTCTCTTTACACCTGCTCCAGCTCTAGTCCTGTCTCGTTATACCTGCTCCATCTCTAGTCCTATCTCTTTACACCTGCTCCAGCTCTAGTCCTGTCTCTTTATACCTGCTCCAGCTCAAGTCCTGTCTCTTTATACCTGCTCCAGCTCAAGTCCTGTCTCTTTACACCTGCTCCAAATCAAGTCCTTCTCTTTATACCTGCACAAGCTCAAGTCCTGTCTCTTTATACCTGCTCAAGCTCAAATCCTGTTTCTTTATACCTGCACCAGCTCAAGTCCTGTCTCTTTATACCTGCTCCAGCTCAAGTCCTGCCTCTTTATAGCTGCTCCAGCACAAGTCTTGTCTATTTATACCTGCTCCAGCTCTAGTCCTGTCTCTTTATACCTGCTCCAGCTCAAGTCCTGTCTCTTTATACCTGCTCCAGCTCTAGTCCTGTCTATTATACCTGCTCCAGCTCCAGTCCTGTCTCTTTACACCTGCTGCAGCACAAGTCCTGTCTCTTTATACCTGCTCCAGCTCAAGTCCTGTCTCTTTATACCTGCACAAGCTCAAGTCCTGTCTCTTTATACCTGCTCCAGAACAAATCCTGTCTCTTTACACTTGCTCCAGCACAAGTCTTGTCTCTTTTTATACCTGCACCAGCTCAAGTCTTGTCTCTTTATACCTGCTCCAGCTCAAGTCCTGCCTCTTTATACCTGCTCCAGCTCTAATCCTGTCTCTTTATACCTGCACCAGCTCTAGTCCTGTCTCTTTATACCTGCTCCAGCTCAAGTCCTGTCTCTTTATACCTGCTCCAGCTCAAGTCCTGTCTCTTTACACCTGCTCCAAATCAAGTCCTTCTCTTTATACCTGCACAAGCTCAAGTCCTTTCTCTTTATACCTGCTTAAGCTCAAATCCTGTCTCTTTATACCTGCACCAGCTCAAGTCCTGTCTCTTTATACCTGCTCCAGCTCAAGTCCTGCCTCTTTATAGCTGCTCCAGCACAAGTCTTGTCTATTTATACCTGCTCCAGCTCTAGTCCTGTCTCGTTATACCTGCTCCAGCTCTAGTCCTGTCTCTTTATACCTGCTCCAGCTCAAGTCCTGTCTCTTTATACCTGCACAAGCTCAAGTCCTGTCTCTTTATACCTGCTCCAGGTCAAGTCCTGTCTCTTTATACCTGCTCCAGCTCAAGTCCTGTCTCTTTATACCTGCACCAGCACAAGTCCTGTCGTTTTATACCTGCAACAGCACAAGTCCTGTCTCTTTACACCTGCTCCAGCTCAAGTCCTGTCTCTTTATACCTGCACCAGCACAAGTCCTGTCTCTTTATACCTGCACAAGCTCAAGTCCTGTCTCTTTATACCTGCTCCAGAACAAATCCTGTCTCTTTATACCTGCACCAGCTCAAGTCCTGTCTCTTTATACCTGCTCCAGCACAAATCCTGTCTCTTTACACCTGCTCCAGCTCAAGTCCTGCCTCTTTATACCTGCTCCAGCAGAAGACTTGTCTCTTTATACCTGCTCCAGCTCAAGTCCTGTCTCTTTATACCTGCTCCAGCTGTAGTCCTGTCTCTTTAGACATGTTCAAGCTCAAGTCCTGTCTCTTTATACCTGCTCCAGCTCAAGTCCTGTCTCTTTACACCTGCACCAGCTCAAGTCCTGTCTCTTTATACCTGCACCAGCTCTGGTCCTGTCTCTTTATACCTGCTCCAGCTCAAGTCTTCTCTCTTTATATCTGTTTCAGCTCAAGTCCTGTCTCTTTATACCTGCACCAGCAAAAGTCCTGTCTCTTTATACCTGCACCAGCACAAGTTCTGTCTCTTTATACCTGCTCCAGCACAAGTCCTGTCTCTTTACACCTGCTCTAGCACAAGTCTTTTCTCTTTATACCTGCTCCAGCTCTAGTCCTGTCTCGTTATACCTTCTCCAGCTCTAGTCCTTTCTCTTTACACCTGCTCCAGCTCTAGTCATGTCTCTTTATACCTGCTCCAGCACAAGTCTTGACTATTTATACCTGCTCCAGCTCTAGTCCTGTCTCGTTATACCTGCTCCAGCTCTAGTCCTGTCTCTTTATACCTGCTCCAGCTCAAGTCCTGTCTCTTTATACCTGCACCAGCTATAGTCCTGTCTCTTTGTACCTGCTCCAGCTCAAGTCCTGTCTCTTTATACCTGCTCCAGCACAAGTCCTGTCTTTTTACACCTACACCAGCTCAAGTCCTGTCTCGTTATACCTGCTCCAGCTCTAGTCCTGTCTCTTTATACCTGCACCAGCTCTAGTCCTGTCTCTTTATACCTGCACCAGCTCAAGTCCTGTCTCTTTATACCTGCACCAGCACAAGTCCTGTCTCTTTATACCTGCACCAGCACAAGTCCTGTCTCTTTACACCTGCTCCAGCACAAGTCCTGTTTCTTTATACCTGTTCCAGCTCAAGTCCTGTCTCTTTATACCTGTACAAGCTCAAGTCCTGTCTCTTTATACCTGTCCAGAACAAATCCTGTCTCTTTATACCTGCACCAGCTCAAGTCCTGTCTCTTTATACCTGCACCAGCTCTATTCCTGTCTCTTTATACCTGCACCAGCTCTAGATCAGTCTCTTTTTACCTGCACCAGCACAAGTCCTGTCTCTTTATACCTGCACCAGCACAAGTCCTGTATCTTTACACCTGCTCCAGCACAAGTCCTGTCTCTTTATACCTGCTCCAGCTCAAGTCCTGTCTCTTTATACCTGCTTCAGCTCTAGTCCTGTCTCGTTATACCTGCTCCAGCTCTAGTCCTGTCTCTTTAAACCTGCTTCAGCACAAGTCCTGCATCTTTATACCTGCTCCAGCTCTAGTCTTGTCTCTTTATACCTGCTACAGCTCAAGTCCTCTCTTTATACCTGCTCCAGCACAAGTCCTGTCTCTTTATACCTGCTCCAGCACAAGTCCTGTCTCTTTACACCTGCACCAGCTCTAGTCCTGTGTCTTTATTCCTGCACCAGCTATAGTCCTGTCTCTTTACACCTGCTCCAGCTCAAGTCCTGCCTCTTTATACCTACTCCAGCACAAGTCTTGTCTCTTTATACCTGCTTAAGCTCTAGTCCTGTCTCGTTATACCTGCTCCAGCTCTAGTCCTGTCTCTTTATACCTGCTCCAGCACAAGTCCTGTCTCTTTATACCTGCTCCAGCTCAAGTCCTGTCTCTTTATACCTGCTCCAGCTCAAGTCCTGTCTCTTTACACCTGCACCAGCTCAAGTCCTGCATCTTTATACATGCTCCAGCTCAAATCCTGTCTCTTTACACCTGCTCCAGCAAAAGTCCTGTCTCTTTATACCTGCTCCAGCTCTAGTCTTGTCTCTTTATACCTGCTCCAGCACAAGTCCTGCATCTTTATACCTGCTCCAGCTCTAGTCTTGTCTCTTTATACCTGCTCCAGCACAAGTCCTGTCTCTTTATACCTGCTCCAGCACAAGTCCTGTCTCTTTACACCTGCACCAGCTCTAGTCCTGTGTCTTTATTCCTGTCCCAGCTATAGTCCTGTGTCTTTATACCTGCTCCAGCTCAAGTCTTTCTAATTATACCAGCTTTAGCTCAAGTCCTGTCTCTTTACACCTGCACCAGCTCTAGTCCTGTCTCGTTATACCTGCTCTAGCTCTAGTCCTGTCACTTTACACCTGATCCAACTCAAGTCCTGCCTCTTAATACCTGCACCAGCTAGAGTCCTGCTTCTTTATACCTGCTCCAGCTCAAGTCCTGTCTCTTTACACCTGCACCAGCTCAAGTCCTGCATCTTTATACCTGCTCCAGCTCAAATCCTGTCTCTTTACACCTGCTCCAGCAAAAGTCCTGTCTCTTTATACCTGCTCCAGCACAAGTCCTGCATCTTTATACCTGCTCCAGCTCTAGTCTTGTCTCTTTATACCTGCTCCAGCACAAGTCCTGTCTCTTTACACCTGCACCAGCTCAAGTCCTGTCTCTTTATACCTGCTCCAGCTCAAGTCCTGTCTCTTTATACCTGCTCCAGCACAAGTCTTTCTAATTATACCAGCTTTAGCTCAAGTCCTGTCTCTTTACACCTGCACCAGCTCTAGTCCTGTCTCTTTATACCTGCTCCAGCTCAAGTCCTGTCTCTTTATACCTGCACCAGCACAAGTCCTGTCTCTTTATACCTGCACCAGCTCAAGTCCTGTCTCTTTATACCTGCTCCAGCTCTAGTCCTGTCTCGTTATACCTGCTCTAGCTCTAGTCCTGTCACTTTACACCTGCTCCAACTCAAGTCCTGCCTCTTTATACCTGCACCAGCTCAAGTCCTGCCTCTTTATACCTGCTCCAGCTCAAGTCCTGTCTCTTTACACCTGCACCAGTTTAAGTCCTGTCTCTTTATACCTTCACCAGCTCTAGTCCTGTCTCTTTATACCTGCACCAGCTCTAGTCCTGTCTCTTTATACTTGCTCCATCTCTAGTCCTGTCTCTTTACACCTGCTCCAGCTCTAGTCCTGTCTCGTTATACCTGCTCCATCTCTAGTCCTGTCTCTTTACACCTGCTCCAGCTCTAGTCCTGTCTCTTTATACCTGCTCCAGCTCAAGTCCTTTCTCTTTATACCTGCTCCAGCTCAAGTCCTGTGTCTTTACACCTGCTCCAAATCAAGTCCTTCTCTTTATACCTGCACCAGCTCAAGTCCTGTCTCTTTATACCTGCTCAAGCTCAAATCCTGTCTCTTAATACCTGCACCAGCTCAAGTCCTGTCTCTTTATACCTGCTCCAGCTCAAGTCCTGCCTCTTTATAGCTGCTCCAGCACAAGTTTGGTCTATTCATACCTGCTCCAGCTCTAGTCCTGTCTCTTTATACCTGCTCCAGCTCAAGTCCTGTCTCTTTATACCTGCTCCAGCTCATGTCCTGTCTCTTTATACCTGCTCCAGCTCAAGTCCTGCCTCTTTATAGCTGCTCCAGCACAAGTCTTGTCTATTAATACCTGCTCCAGCTCTAGTCCTGTCTCTTTAAACCTGCTGCAGCACAAGTCCTGTCTCTTTATACCTGCTCCAGCTCAAGTCCTGTCTCTTTATACCTGCACAAGCTCAAGTCCTGTCTCTTTATACCTGCTCCAGAACAAATCCTGTCTCTTTACACTTGCTCCAGCACAAGTCTTGTCTCTTTTTATACCTGCACCAGCTCAAGTCTTGTCTCTTTATACCTGCTCCAGCTCAAATCCTATCTCTTTATACCTGCACCAGCTCAAGTCCTGTCTCTTTATACCTGCTACAGCTCAAGTCCTGCCTCTTTATAGCTGCTCTAGCACAAGTCTTGTCTATTTATACCTGCTCCAGCTTTAGTCCTGTCTCTTTATACCTGCTCCAGCTCAAGTCCTGTCTCTTTATACCTGCACAAGCTCAAGTCCTGTCTCTTTATACCTGCTCCAGGTCAAGTCCTGTCTCTTTATACCTGCTCCAGCTCAAGTCCTGTCTCTTTATACCTGCACCAGCACAAGTCCTGTCGTTTTATACCTGCACCAGCACAAGTCCTGTCTCTTTACACCTGCTCCAGCTCAAGTCCTGTCTCTTTATACCTGCACCAGCACAAGTCCTGTCTCTTTATACCTGCACAAGCTCAAGTCCTGTCTCTTTATACCTGCTCCAGAAAAAATCCTGTCTCTTTATACCTGCACCAGCTCAAGTCCTGTGTCTTTATACCTGCTCCAGCACAAATCCTGTCTCTTTACACATGCTCCAGCTCAAGTCCTGCCATTTTATATCTGCTCCAGCACAAGTCTTGTCTCTTTATACCTGCTACAGCTCTAGTCCTGTCTCTTTATACCTGCGCCAGCTCTAGTCCTGTCTCTTTATACCTGCACCAGCTCTAGTCCTGTCTCTTTATACGTGCACCAGCTCAAGTCCTGTCTCTTTATACCTGCACCAGCTCTAGTCCTGTCTCTTTATACCTGCACCAGCTCAAGTCCTGTCTCTTTATATCTGCACCAGCTCTAGTCCTGTCTCTTTATACTTGCTCCATCTCTAGTCCTGTCTCTTTACACCTGCTCCAGCTCTAGTCTTGTCTCGTTATACCTGCTCCATCTCTAGTCCTGTCTCTTTACACCTGCTCCAGCTCTAGTCCTGTCTCTTTACACCTACTCCAGCACAAGTCCTGTCTCTTTATACCTGCTCAGGCTCAAGTCCTGTCTCTTTATACCTGCACAAGCTCAAGTCCTGTCTCTTTATACCTGCTCCAGCTCAAGTCCTGCCTCTTTATAGCTGCTCCAGCACAAGTCTTGTCTATTTATACCTGCTCCAGTTCTAGTCCTGTCTCTTTATACCTGCTCCAGCTCAAGTCCTGCCTCTTTATAGCTGCTCCAGCACAAGTCTTGTCTATTTATACCTGCTCCAGGTCTAGTCCTGTCTCTTTACACCTACTCCAGCACAAGTCCTGTCTCTTTATACCTGCTCCAGCTCAAGTCCTGTCTCTTTATACCTGCACAAGCTCAAGTCCTGTCTCTTTATACCTAATCCAGAACAAATCCTGTCTCTTTACACCTGCTCCAGCACAAGTCTTGTCTCTTTTTATACCTGCACCAGCTCAAGTCCTGTCTCTTTATACCTGCTCCAGCTCAAGTCCTGCCTCTTTATACCTGCTCCAGCTCTAATCCTGTCTCTTTATACCTGCACCAGCTCTAGTCCTGTCTCTTTATACCTGCTCCAGCTCAAGTCCTGTCTCTTTATACCTGCTCCAGCTCAAGTCCTGTCTCTTTACACCTGCTCCAAATCAAGTCCTTCTCTTTATACCTGCACAAGCTCAAGTCCTGTCTCTTTATACCTGCTCAAGCTCAAATCCTGTCTCTTTATACCTGCACCAGCTCAAGTCCTGTCTCTTTATACCTGCTCCAGCTCAAGTCCTGCCTCTTTATAGCTGCTCCAGCACAAGTCTTGTCTATTTATACCTGCTCCAGCTCTAGTCCTGCCTCGTTATACCTGCTCCAGCTCTAGTCCTGCCTCGTTATACCTGCTCCAGCTCTAGTCCTGTCTCTATATACCTGCTCCAGTTCAAGTCCTGTCTCTTTATACCTGCCCAAGCTCAAGTCCTGTCTCTTTATACCTGCTCCAGGTCAAGTCCTGTCTCTTTATACCTGCTCCAGCTCAAGTCCTGTCTCTTTATACCTGCACCAGCACAAGTCCTGTCGTTTTATACCTGCACCAGCACAAGTCCTCTCTCTTTATACCTGCACCAGCACAAGTCCTGTCTCTTTATACCTGCACAAGCTCAAGTCCTGTCTCTTTATACCTGCTCCAGAAAAAAATCCTGTCTCTTTATACCTGCACCAGCTCAAGTCCTGTCTCTTTATACCTGCTCCAGCACAAATCCTATCTCTTTACACCTGCTGCAGCTCAAGTCCTGCCTCTTTATACCTGCTCCAGCAGAAGACTTGTCTCTTTATACCTGCTCCAGCTGAAGTCCTGTCTCTTTATACCTGCTCCAGCTGTAGTCCTGTCTCTTTAGACCTGTTCAAGCTCAAGTCCTGTCTCTTTATACCTGCTCCAGCTCAAGTCCTGTCTCTTTACACCTGCACCAGCTCAAGTCCTGTCTCTTTATACCTGCACCAGCTCTGGTCCTGTCTCTTTATACCTGCTCCAGCTCAAGTCTTCTCTCGTTATATCTGTTCCAGCTCAAGTCCTGTCTCTTTATACCTGCACCAGCACAAGTCCTGTCTCTTTATACCTGCACCAGCACAAGTTCTGTCTCTTTATACCAGCTCCAGCACAAGTCCTGTCTCTTTACACCTGCTCCAGCACAAGTCTTTTCTCTTTATACCTGCTCCAGCTCTAGTCCTGTCTCGTTATACCTTCTCCAGCTCTAGTCCTTTCTCTTTACACCGCTCCAGCTCTAGTCATGTCTATTTATACCTGCTCCAGCACAAGTCTTGTCTCTTTATACCTGCTCCAGCTCTAGTCCTGTCTCGTTATACCTGCTCCAGCTCTAGTCCTGTCTCTTTATACCTGCTCCAGCTCAAGTCCTGTCTCTTTATACCTGCACCAGCTATAGTCCTGTCTCTTTGTACCTGCTCCAGCTCAAGTCCTGTCTCTTTATACCTGCTCCAGCTCAAGTCCTGTCTTTTTACACCTACACCAGCTCAATTCCTGTCTCGTTATACCTGCTCCAGCTCTAGTCCTGTCTCTTTATACCTGCACCAGCTCTACTCCTGTCTCTTTATACCTGCACCAGAACAAATCCTGTCTCTTTATACCTGCACCAGCTCAAGTCATGTCTCTTTATACCTGCACCAGCTCTATTCCTGTCTCTTTATACCTGCACCAGCTCTAGTTCTGTCTCTTTTTACCTGCACCAGCACAAGTCCTGTCTCTTTATACCTGCACCAGCACAAGTCCTGTATCTTTACACCTGCTCCAGCACAAGTCCTGTCTCTTTATACCTGCTCCAGCTCAAGTCCTGTCTCTTTATACCTGCACAAGCTCGAATCCTGTCTCTTTATACCTGCTCCAGCTCTAGTCCTGTCTCTTTATACCTGCTCCAGCACAAGTCTTGTCTCTTTATACCTGCTCCAGCTCAAGTCCTGCCTCTTTATACCTACTCCAGCACAAGTCTTGTCTCTTTATACCTGCTTCAGCTCTAGTCCTGTCTCGTTATACCTGCTCCAGCTCTAGTCCTGTCTCTTTACACCTGCTCCAGCACAAGTCCTGCATCTTTATACCTGCTCCAGCTCTAGTCTTGTCTCTTTATACCTGCTACAGCTCAAGTCCTCTCTTTATACCTGCTCCAGCACAAGTCCTGTCTCTTTATACCTGCTCCAGCACAAGTCCTGTCTCTTTACACCTGCACCAGCTCTAGTCCTGTGTCTTTATTCCTGCACCAGCTATAGTCCTGTCTCTTTACACCTGCTCCAGCTCAAGTCCTGCCTCTTTATACCTACTCCAGCACAAGTCTTGTCTCTTTATACCTGCTTCAGCTCTAGTCCTGTCTCGTTATACCTGCTCCAGCTCTAGTCCTGTCTCTGTACACCTGCTCCAGCACAAGACCTGTCTCTTTATACCTGCTCCAGCACAAGTCCTGTCTCTTTATACCTGCTCCAGCTCAAGTCCTGTCTCTTTATACCTGCTCCAGCTCAAGTCCTGTCTCTTTACACCTGCACCAGCTCAAGTCCTGCATCTTTATACCTGCTCCAGCTCAAATCCTGTCTCTTTACACCTGCTCCAGCAAAAGTCCTGTCTCTTTATACCTGCTCCAGCACAAGTCCTGCATCTTTATACCTGCTCCAGCTCTAGTCTTGTCTCTTTATACCTGCTCCAGCACAAGTCCTGTCTCTTTATACCTGCTCCAGCACAAGTCCTGTCTCTTTACACCTGCACCAGCTCTAGTCCTGTGTCTTTATTCCTGCACCAGCTATAGTCCTGTGTCTTTATACCTGCTCCAGCTCAAGTCTTTCTAATTATACCAGCTTTAGCTCAAGTCCTGTCTCTTTACACCTGCACCAGCTCTAGTCCTGTCTCTTTATACCTGCTCCAGCTTAAGTCCTGTCTCTTTATACCTGCACCAGCACAAGTCCTGTCTCTTTATACCTGCACCAGCACAAGTCCTGTCTCTTTACACCTGCTTCAGCACAAGTCCTGTCTCTTTATACCTGCTCCAGCTCAAGTCCTGTCTCTTTACACCTGCACCAGTTTAAGTCCTGTCTCTTTATACCTGCTCCAGCCCTAGTCCTGTCTCTTTATACCTGCACCAGCTCTAGTCCTGTCTCTTTATACTTGCTCCATCTCTAGTCCTGTCTCTTTACACCTGCTCCAGCTCTAGTCCTGTCTCGTTATACCTGCTCCAGCTCTAGTCCTGTCTCTTTACACCTGCTCCAGCTCTAGTCCTGTCTCTTTATACCTGCACCAGCTCAAGTCCTTTCTCTTTATACCTGCTCCAGCACAAGTCCTGTCTCTTTACACCTGCTCCAAATCAAGTCCTTCTCTTTATACCTGCTTCTAGCCCAAGACCTGGCTTTACACCTGCTCCAGCTGAAGTCCTGTCTCTTTATACCTGCTCCAGCTCTAGTCCTGTCTCCTTAAACCAGCTCCAGCTCTAGTCATGTCTCTTTATACCTGCTCCAGCTCAAATCCTGTCTCTTTATACCTGCACCAGCACAAGTCCTGCCTCTTTATACCTGCTCCAGCTCTAGTCCTGCCTCTTTATACCTGCTCCAGCTCTAGTCCTGCCTCTTTATACCTGCTCCAGCTCTAGTCCTGCCTCTTTATACCTGCTCGAGCTCTAGTCCTGCCTCTTTTTACCTGCTCCAGCTCAAGACCTTTCTCTTTATACATGCAATTTCTATCAATATGACCGGATGACTAAGAACCTTCACAGACAACAGTAATGATAACCGTTATCCGTCGGCCCTAACACCCAAAATAAATTGTTTAATATGGTTTAGTCCGTATGTGTGCCTGGTTGATTTAACCAAGCTACAGACATACTAAGCAGCAGGTGGTATCTGGCAGTGGCAGGCTCAACCACCAGTCAGAAAAAGAAATATGTCTTGCATCAAGAAAGTAAAAGCTTTTCATCAAAAAGGAAAAAAAGAAAGGGGAGGAAGATTCAAACCTTGCATCAATTCACAATTTTCTCTTGTTTTAGAAGACCTTTGTTTTATTATTGTATTTTTTCTTTTTCTTGTAATATTGTATTTTTTCTTTCTTTAGTTTTTTCCAACTAAGACCAAATAAATAATAATAAAAAAAGTATGACATGTCATCAAAGTTTTGAGCGACAAATTACAAACAGCACTGGCGTATAAAAATTAGACCCCTTTATTATCTTTTCAAATATAAAAGAAATACAAAATTAATATTGACATTAGGCAGAAGACAGATCTGAAGGTGGAGGGATTAGGGCAAAGACATGTAAAAAAACAAAACAAAAAACAGATACAACAGTCTTTTTCCTCCATTTTCTTAAAACAAAGAAAACATTCATTGAGTGGCGCCAGGTTTGGAGGCACCTGATTCGTTGAGTAATCTGCAGTAGAAGCTTGGACAGAGATGGAGCCGTGCTGTGTTTGCATCTCAGATGGCTGTCTCAAGTGTAGAATCCCTTCAGACATTTCTAATCATTGAAATGCAACACACTCAATCAAATTACATGTTTGTCAAATAAAGGCTAACATTTAAAAATCACTCTGTTTGGTTGAGTTCATGCTCCAAAAGAAAAACAATAATTTGGGTCTTGGCTATTTTAACAGTACATGACTAGTAACATTAGTACTTGTAATTTAACAATCATAATTTAACCTGACCCCGCTCTGTCTTTGATCTGCTTGGATCTGTGACTCAGAGTCATGTGACTCAAAGTTGGTGCCATCAGAACACTGTTCATTGTGCCCAGATTGATTCAAAACATTTTTTTTTTTTTGTGGAACCAGGAATAAATTATAGATCTTAATTTTCCCAAACTGTAAAGCAAATAAATCTTCAAGATGGTTACATATCTCATGTAGACATTATTAGTTACACTTGAGACCAAGCACACTTGCTATTTAATAGAGCATCAATAACAATTTTGAAATTATTTCTTTTGCTTTTCTGAGTTTTATGGGCTTATAGGTCTTACTCATCCATGGGAAAGTCTTTCTAAATGCCTCACAATCCCTGCATCAGAAGGTCAAGTGAATTAATGGCATTATCAGCCACAGCTTGGATAGATCTTATACATATACTCAAACTCCAAAGCAAATATTTAAATATTTTTCACTTTAAATGTCTTTGTGAAACTAGCCCTTAATCCAGTTCATTCATATAGCTTCCTGTTGTAATTCATTTTCTGTTTTTGTGCTCTGCCTTGATCGACATTGTTCAGGTGATTTTCTCAGGACAGTTCTGTTTTGTCAGTGGGTTCTGTGTGGTGTCCGCCTGTGCTTTCTGATCCTGCCGGCGCTAACAACGTCCTGCGGTTGTAATGATGTCCCTTCATGATCCCAGAATTATTGTTCTCGTTTAAGATCTGCTTTTGTTTTTGCCGATTAAGAGACTGCACAAGACCGAGGACAACCGCTGCCAGAGAGTACTGCCCTGTAATTTTCCGAGGTTGGAGAATAAGCGGATTTGGTTGGACGCCCCAACAAGTAGTATGTCCGGATTTTGCCCTCTTGTTCACTGATGCCTTTGACGTAGATTTCCCCACGATATTCAAATGCAAAGCCGCGCTCCTTGAGGATCAGGTAGGTATCTTCTGGGACCTGGATTTTGCCACTTACTCCGGTGCTGTCCATGCGACTCGCCAGGTTCACCGTTTTGCCCCAAATGTCGTATTGGGGTTTCTTGGCCCCAATTACACCAGCCACAACCGAACCGTGAGCCATGCCTGGAGAAAAAATTAGAGGGTTGGACACTTCAATAGGAGTTGCCATTGTCAAAATAGATAAAAAGAGAGATTTAACACAATACTCTGAAAATCATTAGGCAAAAATTAAAAAAAAAATTAAAAAAGCACCAAACACAATAGAGAATTTTAAAACCAGCACTTTTAAAAATAAGTGTCTCTGAGTGGTAAGTTAGACAGAAGGTGAAGAGAGTGAAGGCTTAAAGGTTTAGGTTCAGGTTAAATGTAAGTCAAACCAAAGTTATTTGTTTATCATTTCAAAAGAATACAAGATTGTTTCCTTACCGATCCTCAGCTCAAAGTTGTTGAAGGAGTGTTTGTTGATCTCCTGGATGCTCGTTGAGGGCAATGGCGAAGTCGGCCAGAGCACACAGGTGACCCCACTTATCTTCACATTGCTGTAAGACAAAAACCAAACCCTTTAAACCTTTTGTGGAGTACATAAGATATCTGGAGCTATATGTTAAATGTGACTCATCAGACTTTATAAAGTTAAGTGTGTGCTATCTGCTATTTTAAACATAGTTAAGTTTTGACTAAAGTGCTGTATGGCGAGTGGAGTGTGGTTTTAGACCGGGTGGGCAATTATTTTTCTCCAAGGGCCACATTAGGACCTGGGACTGTTGTGGAGGGCCGGGCCAACACGGTGAACTCAGTATGCTCAATAAAATCACATTTATTTTGCCTACAGGTTAAGTTTGAACTGTAGGCAAAACTATAGGTATGTGCAATAAACACTGTATATTCAACACCACAGTCACCGCTGCACCCTCCTCCGTTTTTCTCTTTACAGTTCGTTCTGAAACCAGAGAAAACTATCTCAGAGTTAGAGATGATAGTTTTAGGAAAGGTTGTTACTGTTTGGAGCATGTCACAGTGAATAATCTGATCCTGCAGAATATTGAAGAAAAAATATATGTAGTGTTTAATCATCAATAAAATATTAGTAAATGCTTGGCGGGCCTGGTTAAACAGCCCAATGGGGCATGTGGCCTTTGTTTGCCCACCGCTGTTTTAGACTATAAGTCCCTGACCTGTTTCTCTGGAGACAGGCCAGACACAGCCATGTAAGTGCTGCCAATCGTCTTAATCTTCTCTATGTCCTGGAAACGGTCCTCTCCCAACAGCTGAAACACAGAATATGTAGGCGATGCTAAAAACAGTTAGAGCACATTGTTTGTACAATACAAATGGATCTCTGGTACTGGACTGTGCTTTACCTCACTTACAGGAGCCTACTCCGTGAGACATAAAAAATACTAAACAATTCTTGCATACACCTAACAACAGTTTGTGGTCTTTTATTTAACTTTAGATGCAAAAAAGCTGAAATTTTATATTTTAGTTAGGACATAGCCATAACCAGTAGTTATCCACACAGTTGAATCTCTCACCTCATCGAAGTCTGCGATGATCTCGTTGAGAAGGCGCAGACATTCCACTCCCTGGTTGTTCATCTCAGTTTGGGAGTAAAAGTCTGCGAATCCTGGGATGGAGGCAAACATCACCCCACAGCGTCGTCGACTGAGAGTACAGCTCCTACAGTTGAATGGAAAAAAATCAGTCAGTGTTTTCACACATTCATTTTAAATACAATGAAACAGTACAGCCTGAAGTAGGGATAGTCCTGCACCCCCTGCTGATGTTTGAAACAAAGCTCCATCACATAGAGCTTACTTTTAGATACATTTTATACCTGAATTGAGTCTGTGAAAGCATAGATAGTAAAAATCTGGTTACAATGCCCCGATGGCGGAATGATTGGACCATTACAGAGAATTCAGAGGGAAGTCCAGTGAATTTGAACAGGAGGAAGGGTTTGTGGCTGTAGCTTTACCTCTCTGTCCATACCACTAGGGGGCAGTATGGAACAGCCATTAACTCATTGGTGGGTTAATTCTGAATCCTTCCAGGCACATTTGGAAATGTATACTAAAAATAAAATGAAATAAAAACCTCACTATAAAAAGAATTCTAAAGTTCAGGCAGAGCTGTATTTATTGAGAATGTAAATTAAATTTCTGGCATTAAAAACTCTTTACATTTAGCATCTATTCACCCAATATGCTCCCACAAGCACTCTCATTCTCTAAACAGGTTACAGATTGTGCAACATTATCTTTACTTATTATGCTAATAAAATATCTGTTTATCTCACCATTTTAATATTATGGCCTATTTAAATGGAAACAAACTCCAATTATTTCTTGTAGGTCTTTTTAAATCACTTGAATGTGAACTTTTCTTTTTTTGACCAATGCACTTGTTTTAATTGATGCTTTCATATTTGAATTTATTACATAGTTATTATTTTGTTCTGTTAGTGTTGAAATGTTTGTGCATGTATATAGTACCCTAACCCTAACACCTTCAGAAGCACATGAGGTCTTACTGATTGGTTGTAAATGCCATGTTCAGAGGCTCATGTGAGTAACTGTGACCCTCTCTTACACAGCATACTCTATGAGCCCAGTCACATATGAAAATGGAAAAGAGGGACGTCCTTATGATTTAACTACAGCCAAAATTCGAATGCACGAACAAGAAGTGTATAATAATTAGAGTTTAGGCGGTACACTGACATTTTATGTACACAAACTTTCCACATCTGAACACGATCCTGAACACGATACAGAAGCTTGGAGAAAATGTGTCTCTGATGTGTCTCTATTACACTCACCTAAAGGATTATTAGGAACACCATACTAATTCTGTGTTTGACCCTCTTTCGCCTTCAGAACTGCATTAATTCTACGTGGCATTGATTCAACAAGGTGTTGAAAGCATTCTTTAGAAATATTGGCCCATATTGAGATGATAGCATCTTGCAGTTGATGGAGATTTGTGGGATGCACATCCAGGGCACGAAGCTCCCATTCCACCACATCCCAAAGATGCTCTATTGGGTTGAGATCTGGTGACTGTGGGGGCCATTTTAGTTCAGTGAACTCATTGTCATGTTCAAGAAACCAATTTGACCTCTAGCATCAACAAGGCATTTCCGCCCACAGGACTGCCGCATTCTGGATGTTTTTCCTTTTTCACACCATTCTTTGTAAACCCTAGAAATGGTTGTGTGTGAAAATCCCAGAAACTGAGCAGATTGTGAAATACTCAGACCGGCCCGTCTGGCACCAACTATGACACACTCAAAATTGCTTAAATCACCTTTCTTTCCCATTTTGACATTCAGTTTGGAGTTCAGGAGATTGTCTTGACCAAGACCACACCCCTAAATGCACTGAAGCTACTGCCATGTGATTGGTTGATTAGATTCTTACATTAATGAGAAATTAGGTGTTCCTAATGGTCCTTTGGGTGAGTTATATACTGTATATATATATATATATATATATATATATATATATATATATATATATATATATATATATATATATATATATATATATATATATATATATATATATATATATATATATATATATATATATTATATAACTCACCCAAAGGACCATTAGGAACACCATACGGATTAGCATACGGATCCCCGCACGGTCGGTCAGGACAAGAAAGGTTACTTGAAGACACGCCCATCTGCCAACTGCGACCCTTACATCGTGACGGAAGCTCTTGTGCATACATGTATACTGAAAGAAGAAGGCGAGGAGCCTGTAGAATAAAGCCTGTAGAATATATATATATATATATATATATATATATATATATATATATATATATATATATATATATATATATATATATATATATATATATATATATATATATATATATATATATATATATATATATATATATACATGGATAGCTCAGCTGGTAAGGACAGGGCTTTTCACACGGGGACCCGGGTTCGAATCCCCTCGGGTGCTATCCAGTGGGGTCCTTAGGCAAGACCCTTCGCGCTACTGCCTACCTCATAAAAATGGTGAGAGACAATAAATGCTATGAGAAGCCGGATCAGATGGCGACCGCCAAACAAGGTCTGCGTCAGGTGTTGGGGAACCAGAGCAACTTGATGACAAATGGGCTACTGGTACAAGAACAGGAACAGGAACAGGAACAGCACGGAGATGGACGAGATGCGATAACAAGGCTCTGTTGGAATGTTACTACTCCAGTAACCCTAGTCAGAGGGGTTACATGAAGAGGATGTGGGATGAATGGTTACTTCAAACCCACAGTCCAGGCTTACACCGAAGCACCTAGTAGCTCAGTGTTCCAACATCCACAAGCGGCAACTGCTATCACAACTTGAGATTGACGAGATACAACACAAATGCTACGGCAAGGGGGAGCCAGGACGAGAGGTCAGTGGGGAGCCAACGAGGGCTCCCCAACCAGAGATTGGGTACGAAGCCCCAATAAGTGCAATAACGCTGAACGAGGCAGCGACTGACCTGAAAGACAAGATCATGGCGAGAATGAATGAAAGGCAACCCCGACGCCAACTACAACGGTTAAGTGAAGTACCATCAGAAAGTCTCCTAGAAGATGTGAATGCAGCATTAAGTGCGATCCCTACCACAACCATCACTGAAACCAATGAGCTGATATACACCTCAGCAGCAGTGATCCTTGAGATGCTTGGCTATAAGAGCAACCATGGGAACCATGATAAACAATACCCACCATGCACAGTGGCTGGTGGCTCTGAGTGAGGACCACAGCAACCTCCCTGAACAGAATCCAGTTACCATCACAGCGGCAGACGTTCAAGAAAGAGTCTCAGGTATGAAAAACTGGACAGCACCGGGCCCTGACAGGATCCACACCTACTGGCTAAAGAAGTTCACTGCACTCCATGAGCGCCTTGCAGCACAAATGAACCAGCTGCTAAGGGATGGGACGCACCCTGAATGGCTTACCGAAGGGCGTGCAATCCTGATCCTGAAGGATCCCACAAAGGGTACAGTCCCATCCAACTATCGGCCAATAACCTGTCTCTCCACAACATGGAAGCTCATGTCAGGCATCATCGCGGCTAAGATAAGTGGGCACATGGATCAATACATGAGCAAAGCATCGGAAAAGAAACCAGAGTAGCCAAACACCAACTCCTGGTTGACAGAACAGTCACCCAAGACTGCAGAACCCGACACACCAACCTGTGCACTGCCTGGATTGATTACAAGAAAGCATATGACTCAATGCCACACACATGGATCACTGAATGCTTGGAGATGTACAACATCAACAGGACTCTAAGACACTTCATTGCAAACTCGATGAGGCTATGGAAAACCACCCTTGAGACCAATGGCAAGCCACTTGCACAAGTATCCATCAAATGTGGCATATACCAAGGAGATGCTCTGTCCCCACTGCTGTTCTGCATAGGTTTGAACCCCTCAGCCAAATAATCAACAAGACTGGCTATGGATACCGACTCAGGAATGGGGCCACCATCAGTCACCTCCTCTACATGGATGACATCAAGCTATACGCTAAGAGCGAGCGGGACATTGACTCACTGATCCACACCACCAGGATCTACAGCTCTGACATTGGGATGTCATTCGGGCTTGAGAAGTGTAGTCGAATGGTGACAAAGAGAGGGAAGGTAGTCCACACAGAAGGGGTCTCACTACCAGAAGGAACAATAGCAGACATTGAGGATGGTTACAAGTACCTTGGAATACCACAGGCAAATGGCAACCTTGAAGAGGTAACAAGGAAAACAGCAACTGCCAAATACCTCCAACGAGTAAGGCAAGTCCTAAGAAGTCAGCTCAATGGCAAGAACAAGGCACGGGCAATAAACAGCTATGCCCTGCCAGTGATCAGATACCCTGCAGGAATAATAAGGTGGCCAAAGGAAGAGATACAGACCACAGATGTTAAGACACGAAAGCTCCTCACCATGCATGGAGGGTTCCATCCCAAATCCAGCACCCTGAGACTGTACGCTAGCCGTAAGGAAGGCGGCCGTGGACTAGTGAGTGTGAGAGCCACTATCCAGGATGAAACATCCAAGATCCACAAGTACATCAAAGATAAGGCCCCGACAGATGACGCGTGCTTAGTGAATGTCTCAGGCAACGGGAGCAGCGGAAGAGGAGCTGGAGGAGGGACCATCATGGGAGGACAAACCCTACATGGGATGTACCACCGAACATAACTGAAGTGGCTGATATCAAGAAATCCTACCAATGGCTAGAACGGGCCGGACTGAAGGACAGCACAGAGGCACTCATCATGGCTGCACAGGAACAGGCCCTGAGCACCAGAGCAATAGAGGCCCAGATCTACCACACCAGACAAGACCCAAGGTGTAGGCTGTGCAAACAGGCCCCTGAGACAATCCAACACTTAACTGCAGGGTGTAAGATGCTGGCAGGAAAGCATACATGGAACGCCATAACCAAGTGGCTGGCATAGTGTACAGGAACATCTGCACGGAGTACGGACTGGAAACCCCAAGGTCAAAGTGGGAAACACCTCCAAAGGTGGTAGAGAATGACCGAGCCAAGATCCTGTGGGACTTCCAGATTCAGACTGACAGAATGGTAATGGCGAACCAACCAGACATCGTGGTGGTCGACAAACAGCAGAGGAAAGCCGTTGTGGTTGATGTGGCAATACCCAGTGATTGCAACATCAGGAAAAAGGAACATGAGAAATTAGAGAAATACCAAGGGCTCAGAGAAGAGCTAGAAAAGTCTTGGAAGGTGAAGGCGACAGTGGTGCCCGTGGTCATCGGAGCACTTGGGGCAGTGACCCCCAAACTGGAAGAGTGGCTACAGCAGATCCCTGGAAGAACACAAGACATCTCGGGCCAGAAAAGTGCAGTACTAGGAACAGCAAAGATACTGCGCAGAACCCTCAAGCTCCCAGGCCTCTGGTAGAGGACCCGAGCTCGAAGGATGAGACCACCCGCGGAGGGTGAAGGACAAAGTTTTTTTTTTTTATATAAATAATAGTTTAAATACCCTGGCTGAATTTGTGCTTTTTTGGCCATTTTGCAGAGAAAGTGAATGATAACACAAAAACCTTAATTTCACTAATAGTTAGTGGTTGGGTGAAGCCATTTATTGTCAAACAATTATTTATTATTTTTAAATTACCTTTTTCCTTTTTTAAAAAGAATCACATGCCCTACAATTACCTTAGGCCCAGCCTTCATTACCGGATGCTTTAGTACAGGTTGGTCAGTGCTCAAGAGCATTTCTCTTCCTCAACGCTCTTTCAGAGCACCACCAATGTGCCGCCACCATCCCAGTGCTATAACATGTTTGAGTATATTATTATTATTGGATGTTTCTTGCCACAAGTTATTGTTAAAATATCTTTACTTGATAGAAGATAAGTGGATTCTGCTAAAGTGGTGATAACAGTCAGCTACCACCACAGAACTGGAAACAAATATGCTATATGTTATACAATAAAAGCTAAACTGCTCTTAATTGATTTTTCACATTCTTAGAAAAATAAACACTATCTGTAGGCAACACTTGATTAATCCTAAAGTCACTTGACACTTCCGCAGTCCTTTAAACATCTCTTTCCCCAAATCACTCACACCATCAACAGCCAATTAATAATGTAAGGAGTGATTACGGCGCAACCTTTTGTAATCAATGCATTTTTAATTGTGTCCTTTTTAATTAGGACGAGGCATGCAAGCTCTATAACATCAGCTGGCTTCTACTGCCATTCATAATTCCGAGCTGCTGCATGTCTTTTGTGCTGCAAGACAATTGGAGAATTCGACTCCATAGGCAATAACATGCAGCGCTATCAGGTTTGATGATTACAAAGACGGACCAAGGAGCACCAGGCAACAGAAGAAGTTCTTCCTGTCTCCTGTTCATGTCTGTGTCTGGCTCTAATTACAGCGGAGATGCATATTTTGATTCATTCATGTTTCTCATTCTATTAAAGGCCCGGAGGCTCAGTGTGAGTCCAGTTCAAAACTAATTTATGTTGAAAAATGAATAACAAACAAGAAATGTGTAGTGTTCTTGGTAGATGTGAAGAAGTTCCCATCACAGTAATGTTTGAGAGAAATGGACTTGTGTTGTATATCCAAAACTGAGTAGCTGAGACCATAAGGTGGTTTTCACACTGCGGTGGCAGTAGCTCAGTGAGTAGAGCTGTCGTCCTTCAACCTGGAAGGTAGGCGGTTCGATTCCCACTCTCCCCCACAGTTCATACTGTCGTTGTGTCCTTGGGCAAGACACTTAACCCACCTTGCCTCCAGTGGCTGTAACACTGGTAATTACTGTAGAACAATGTAAGTCGTTTGGATAAAAGTGTCTGCTAAATGACACAGACAGTCAAACCATAAAAAGGAAACAGTAATAGTAAAAGTAATGTCTACATAAAGTAGAGTTATAAAAAGTGTAAAAATATATAAGTGAGCCGTCTGTCTCACTTCCTCCTATTTCTGCAGAATAATTATATGCACAGATCTCTACAGGAAACTGTTTAATCCATAAAGGTGCTGTTATGTATGCAGTTGTTGTTAAAACAGACAATTGAAACAGAGGCTTTCTCTGGACGAAGAATCCGTATATTTGTGGGTCTCTTTGACAGTCAGATTTGACAGCCTCCTCTAGCCCATTTCTCTGCGCTGCTGGTCCAACATTGGTTCCATGTTCATTATTCTGCCTTGCTCTGGACTTCAGAGGAAAGAAAGGCTTCCTAATATAATTTGGAACAGCTCCGAGCCGACACAGAAATTTCTGAGTGACGGCAATCTTTTGACTGGGTTTGTTTTTAATCACACGTTGTCAATTGTCAGCTGAAAAGTGTTTGAGTCAGTATGCTGACTCACTGTAAAAGATCTCATGGCTTTTCAGTAAAGCTCTAGTGTGCATACTGTACAGAAAAGGGTTACATTAGAGGGAAATCAGACCTGGCTTACAGGTTTGGGTTGAGTCCTGCTTTAGTCTTGAGTGAGTTATGTTTTGTAACTCACTCAAGCACTGACTAGACTCTTTGAAGGTTTGGTGTAGAGCTCCACGTGTCTTTTAGTATCAAACCTTCTTTCACTCAAAAAAAAACAGCTGTTGTTATCCAGATTCTGGTCTGGAGCAAAGCAGCAACCCTAACCCTAACCCTCAACAAATGTGGGGCCTTTTAGAACAAAACACAATGAGTTGAATCCAAATACAAATATTCATTTTATCATGCAGTAAAACATGCACAGTTAGGCCTCCATTTATCAAAAAAAAAAAGATAATAAAAAATAAACTTGAGCAGAGCCAGTCATCTATGTCCCAGGTAGACCTACAAGTCTCAAGAGCCCAGAAGACATTAGAAAGTGCTGCGGTAACAAATGCTAAAGGTGCTAGTTACCATGGTAACTCGAACTAAAGCCTTACTAAAACGAGCCAGACATCTTCTGTTAGGTTTAGCTAGACTACACCCAAGATAAGAAAAAAAAGAGTCTAACTCAGCTCTTACCCAGGTCTTACCCAGGTCTAACCCAGCTCTTACCCAGGTCTTACCCAGGTCTAACCCAGATCTAACCCAGGTCTTACCCAGCTCTTACCCAGGTCTAACCCAGGTCTTACCCAGGTCTAACCCAGATCTTACCCAGGTCTAACCCAGGTCTTACCCAGGTCTAACCCAGATCTTAACCAGGTCTAACCCAGGTCTAACCCAGATCTTAACCAGGTCTAACCCAGGTCTTACCCAGGTCTAACCCAGATCTTACCCAGGTCTTACCCAGGTCTATCCCAGATCTTACCCAGATTTTGCGCAGGTCTAACCCAGATCTTACCCTGGTCTAACCCAGGTCTAACCCAGATCTTACCCTGGTCTAACCCAGGTCTAACCCAGATCTTACCCTGGTCTAACCCAGATCTTACCCATGTGTGTATAGGTTATTTGTCAACTCTAAAGTGTCCCTAGTGAATGAATGTGAGAGTGAATGGTTGTCTGTCAATGTGTGTCTCTGGCCACTGTTCAGGGTGTACCCCGCCTCAGGCCCAAAGCTGCTGGGATGTTATATTAATACATCTAGAAACATATAAATAAAAAAGAGAAAACATAATGGTTAATGGTTTCAAAACATGATTAGTTTAATGCACACACACACACACACACACAAACACACAAACTCACACACACATACACAAACACACAAACACACAAACACACAGACACACGGACACACGGACACACACACACAAACTCAAACACAAACACACAGACACACACACAGACACACACACAAACACACAAACTCACACACACACACACACACACACACACACACACACACACACATACACACACACAGACACACACACAACACACACACACATAAACACACAAACACACAAACACACACACACACACAAACACACAGTCACGGACACACACACACACACACACACACACAAAAACACACAGACACACACACACACACACAAACTCAAACACACACACACACAAACACACACACATACACATACACACAAACTCAAACACACACACACACACACACACACACACACACACACACAACACACACAAACTCAAACACACACACAAACACACACACACACAAACTCAAACACACACACACACACACACACACAAACTCAAACACACACACACACACACACAAACACACACACACACACACACACACAAACTCAAACAAACACACACACACACACACACAGACACACACACAAACTCAAACACACACACACAAACTCAAACACACACACACACACACACAAACACACAGACACACACAAACTCAAACACACACACACAAACACACACACAGACACACACACACAAACACACAGACACACACACACAAACACACAGACACACACACACAAACTCAAACACACACACACAAACACACACACACACAAACTCAAACACACACACACATAGACACACACACAAACACACAGACACACACACACAAACAAACTCAAACACACACACACAAACACACACACACACAAACTCAAACACACACACACACACACAAACTCAAACACACACACACATAGACACACACACAAACACAGACACACACACACAAACTCAAACACACACACACACACACACACACACACACAAACACACACAAACAAACTCAAACACACACACACAATTTCAAACACACACACGCACACACACACTCACACACAGACACACACACACAAACTCAAACACACACACACAAACTCAAACACACACACACACTCAAACACACACACACACAAACTCAAACACACACACACAAACTCAAACACACACACACACAAACACAAACACACATTATGTGAAAAAAAGAATTGTTAGAAAACCAGTTATGTCAGCACTGATTATTTTTATTGTAGTTTGTAAGGTTTTAGGCAGAGGTCCCACTGGACTTTTTCACTCTCTGTCATTTTGACGGCCGGAGTCATAAATATTCCTTCCTTGTCTATTATTACCTGTCATTTAAAATTTTTATACTTTAATAATACTTATAATAGCTTTTTGTTTTACTCACATTTTAAGAAATTTCAAGACAAGCAAGCGAGGACAGATTTATTTGTTTTATTAAAGAACAACAGATAAGGTTACACAAAAAGTAAAAGGATATTTTGTGATTGAACTCTAGAGCACACAATATGATTCCGACAAAAATGAACTGAACTTAATTCAATAACTGTTGTCGTGCGCTGACAAGTTTGTTACTTGTGTTAGCTTTTCTACAGATGTTGTAGAACATTTTTCCTCCTTCCTCCCTTAGCCACGTAAACTCCTGAACACGATACTCCCTCTTCACCTCCTCCTTTTGCTGCTTAATTGTCCTGTAACAGCCTTCAGTGACTGCTCAGTGTTCTCCGTTTGTTTTCCTTTATTCTCTGCTGCATCATGTCCTCTTTTTTTACTTTTATTTACAATATCAGAACTATTTGGCATTTTTAAAAAACTGCTGCCATGACCTTTTTGCAACTGAATGCAGCGTGACAAAGAAGACATGAATAAAGATTATTGCTGATTGATGTACATTTGCCACCAACTGGTCAGGAGTAAGAATTACAAAAGATCACCCTCAGAATAATCCGTCAAAATGACGGCTGGCATTCAGATTTTTCCAAACAAAACCCTTTAAAGACGGAAAATATTCGGTTAACGCGACCTCTGGTTTTAGGTTAGGTTTTACTGTAGCAATTTTAGAAAGTTGAATGATAGGTATAGTGTGGATAACTTAGAGTGAAGTGTGAATGTTGATTTTGGGGGAGGGGTTATTGTTTTTTTTTTATGCATGCATTGTATTGTATGCATGCATCTGCTGCCCAGGGACTGCAGATGGAAATTAGCTTCAGCTAAATCTGGTGTAAAGCACATAGTCACAGTCAAATAAACAATAAACTAAAGACACACACACACACCTAGCCTACTTGTGTCGTTTGTTGTTGTTACAATAAATATTCTATGGCCTTAAACTTTTTGTGTGTTCATGAGTTGTTACATATAATCGTGCTGATGGCTGGGGGTTCCGTATCAGACACGACAAGGAAGCCAGTGCGGAGATTTAAGGTTAAAACTGGACTGATGTTTTTGAATAAGCTGCAGCTGTCTTAACCCTCGTTTTGAGAGACCAGTGAACAGGCCGTTACAGTAATCTAACCTGCTGGAGATAAAAGCATGAATAAGTTTCTCTAAGTCTGGTTGAGACATTATCCCTTTGACTTTTGAAAAATTTTTAAGGTAATAAAATGCTGATGATGTAATTGATTTAATGTGATTATGGAAATACAACATTTTCTATGACTTTCCCTAAAAATGGCAGGTTTGATATGGGCCGATAGTTGTTGAGCTCTGTAGCATCAAGACTGCTCTTCTTTAGGAGAGGCTTGATGACAGCAGTTTTAAGGCCCTTGGAAATGTTTCAGACTGTAAGGAATTATTGACTAACCCTGTGACTTGTGGTAACAAACTGCTCAGTACTGATTTTATGAATCTAGTGGGTAAAATATCGAGGCAGCAGGTGGATGAACTAAGGCTGGAGACAGTTTTTTCAATTGTTCTGTCATTAATGGGTGTAAAATGTGTAAACTCAACCAAGTGTCTCCTATGTGGCTGCAGTGTTGTTGTTTGCCCTTTGGACTGTATCACATGTTTAATGCCTTAAACCTTGTCGTTAAAAAACAATGCAAACTCATTGCATTTAGTGTTGGAAACTAATTCTGGAGGAAATGGAGCTGGAGGGTTTGTTAATCTGTTCACTGTTGTTACTGCTGTTGTGGTTGATCTCTGAGAAAAATATTTCTTTTGTTTTTTGCAAAGTTTGATTAAAAACATGAAAATTCTCTTTGAAAACCTCATATTGAATTAAGAGTTTCAATTTACACCATTTTCTTTCGGCTTCTGACAGAGTGATCATTGCTCCATGATACTGTTTACCACTACCTGATTACTTTAATAGGAGCAATGGCACACTGGCGTAGCCAGGAATCACAATGTAGGTGGGACTACAGAAAGAAAGAGAAAATCGAGTGGGCCTAGCCTAAAATGCATCAATTATAAAAAATAATAATAATTTTTATATAGCGCTTTTCCACCTACTGTAGTAGGCACTTTAAAGCGCTTTACATACATTAAGCTATTTACTAGTGTTACAGAACTTCACTGGAGGCAAGGTAGGTTAAGTGTCTTGCCCAAGGACACAACGACAGTATGCGGGGAGAGCGGATGTTATGATGTTTTGTGATGTTTTGAGCGGGGATCAAACCGCCCACCCGCCGGTTGAAGGACGGCTGCTCTACCCACTGAGCTACTGCTGAACTGCACCTGCTTAAATACACCACCATTTAATCAGAGCACATAAGCTGTGTTAAGAACATAATGATAAGAACAGCATTAGCACGCACCACACATGCGCATTGGACAGAAGCAACTCAACACTATCATCAAATCAGCACGACAGTAGTGGATACAGTACTCGACACTATGTAATATTAGTTTGGCTCAGCGAACACAATGTGGATCTGCTAACTCATCCAACTCGAATGAATGTGTTAACAGATCCATTCGTAAGGCCTCCTCAGTGCTGGCCCTAGTCTTTGGCGAGTCTGGAACAATGAATGCGCTGATATATTTACTATAGTAAATTATGATTCATTCATTTTCATGCACAGTTACCCCTATTAATTAACCAAATCTATGGCTGTATTTACCTGTACACTGGCGTGGAGGAGAAGTAGACGCGTTTGATGGAACGCTGCTGGTGATGGAGAAATTGATGAATTAACGTTAACAACAGAGCTGAGCTCCTTACTACTCGAGATTGATGGCTCCTGAACATTTAAATTATTTTTTTCTTCTTCATCTTTTTGACACAAACTTTAGTAACTTTAGTTGCTCTGTTTCATTTTTGTTTAACATGCTATGGTGTCCTAGCTGTGTATCGTGCTCATTGAGGTGAAGGGGGGAGGGGCAAGGAGCTGTTCGCGACCTGACTTTAATGTGGTTCAGAGACATTTCATAATTATTATGGCAAACAAGTCTCAAGAAACAAAACAATTTATTTTTATAGGTCAAGTATTGTTAATTGCAACAAAATTCACTCATTAGGCAATCTTCAGAAGCAACTGACTGGGTGGGCCTGACACAACATTTAAAACACCTGAAGTATAACAATTCAACAAATCATCACTTGACCTGATGAGGCATTTTCAAACCTGATTGCCTCCAGAAAATGTGTTTGGGTTTTATTATTAATGTTGTCATAACCCGGCTCAAGGCCATGACAAAATAGGACGCCACACAAACCAATAACCAAATATAGTGCTTTTATTTTAAGATAAAGTTAACTAAGAATAATTTTAAATTGGAATGAAGTGTGTGTATCAGTAATCAGTAGTGTAGAGGCGTGTTTGGTTGGAGTGTTAATGATATGTGTAGTGTTGTATGATGCCAAACCAAAGAACAAACAAAAGAAAAGGTGGTGCTGCCACGACGACAACCTGAGGAGAGAGAGAGCCAGAAATCAGCTGTAGGCGGGGTCTTAAATAGTCGTGGAGCGCCGGGCCCTGACGCCCACGCACACGTCCAAACGCCCACAGCTTCACCTGCGCACAAACATGTAAACATGATCGACAGATTCTCCATTACGACCAGAGGGGAAGGGGTCGTAACACCCCCCCCCATCTAGACGGGGATTCTAACTTTATAGGATCACCGTGTCAATTAAATATGTCCCACCAAGTGCCAAATTAAGAAAATTACCAAAGAAAAGAAATTTTTCCACCACAAACCAAGCTTAAACACAGGTTCCCCACCAATACCCAGCTACTCCGGCGCCTGGAGAAGAGGACATAGACAAGGAAACAAAACAAAAACAAGTGGAACAAGTAAGCAGCCAAAAAATAAATAAATGTATATATATATACACACATTATTCTACAGGTGCACGTGACAATGCATCGGCCATAATATTCTCATGACCTTTGATGTGGTGAATGTCCAGGTCATAGGCCTGCAAAAACAGAGACCACCTAATAAGCCTCTGGTTTGGAGACCTCAAAGAACTTAAAAATGTTAAAGGGTTGTGGTCAGTGTAAACTATTAAGGGCGCTGACCCTCCCACATAGACCTCAAAATGTTGTAACGCCCAAATTAAAGCTAAGGCTTCCTTTTCAATTACCGAATAATTCATTTGGTGCCTATTAAATTTTTCAAAAGAAGCAAACCGGCTTGGTCACCCCCTGGTCATCTTCCTGGAGCAGTACAGCACCCGCTCCAACCTGACTGGCGTCCACCTGCAGCTTGAACAGCCTGTCAAAACGAGGCGCTGCTAAAACAGGACGAGAACAAAGCAAAAACTTAACATTATTAAAGGCTTGTTGACAATCGAAGGACCAAACAAACTGGACTCTGGCTTTAAGGAGCTCAGTCAAAGGGAAGACTACCGTAGAAAAGTTCTTGCAAAAACTCCTATAATAGCCCACCAATCCCAAGAACCGTTGGAGCTCTTTTTTAGTTGTTGGTTGTGGAAATTCAGCTACAGCTACAACTTTGGCCTGTACAGGAGCTACTTTGCCCTGCCCCACTACACGGCCCAAATATGTTACTGTTGCTTTTACAAATTCGCATTTAGTTAAATTAATGGTTAGATGCGCGTCAGCAAGACGGTCAAACAAGGCTTTGATACGCTGCAAATGAGAATTCCAAGTGTCACTGTAGATAACAACATCATCAAGATAAACTGAACAACCCTCCAACCCCGCAACTACTTTATTCATAAGTCGCTGAAAGGTTGCGGAGCGTTCTTTAATCCAAAGGGCATGACTGTATAAGAATACAGGCCAGACGATGTAACAAAAGCAGCAATTTCTTGCGCTGCGTTGACAATGGCACTTGCCAATAGCCCTTCAATAGATCAAATTTTGACACGTATTTAGCTGAACCAACTCTGTCTATGCAGTCATCCATTCGAGGCAAAGGAAAAGAATCAGATTTTGTCACTGAATTCACCTTCCTCATATCTGTGCAAAACCGTGGTGTCTGATCGGATTTCGGTACCAAAATACACGGAGAAGCCCAACTAGATGAAGATGGTTTTGCAATGTTATTTTGAATCATATAATCAATTTCAGCATCAAGATACTTTAACTTTGCAGGGGCCATGCGATAAAACCGCTGCTTAATTGGTCTTGCATCATTGACATCAATGTCATGTTCAATCCACGTTGTTCGGGAAGGCACATCACCAAAAAGCATTGGATATTTTCTAATCAGTTTTGCCAACTCGTTGCTTTCTACAGCAGACAAGTGAGATAACAAACTTTCCAATTTCTGCAAAGATTCAGAGTTTTTCAAACGACCACACAACAAACTTTCATCAGGCTCTGGGACACCATCCTCGTGCGCCAAAACCAGAGAATCAATGGTAAGAACTGGACGCACAGAACCCTCAAGCGCACTACAGACATTAGGTGAGCGCTGATAATAAGGTTTTAGCAGATTCACGTGACAAAGTCTAGTAGATTTCTTCCTTCCAGGTGTTTTAAGCAAATAATTTAAGTCAGAGATTTTATCAGAAACCGTATAAGGCCCATTGTACTTAGCCTGAAAGGGCGAACCCACAACAGGTGTAAGCACAAGAACCTGGTCTCCAGGACTAAATTCATGTCGCTCTGACTTACAATCATACCTTTTCTTCATTTTGGTTTGAGACTGTTGTAACTTTTCCTTAGCCATACACCCAGTCATAATCAAACGATGGCGAAAGCCGTTAACAAAGTCAAGCAAGTTTTTTGGCGGCTCAGCATCCACAAAATCACTTTTCAATACAGCCAAAGGGCCGCGCACCGAGTGGCCGAAAACAAGTTCATTTGGGCTGAACCCTGTACTCTCTTGTACAGCTTCTCTGGCAGCTAGCATGAGCCAGGGGAGCCCCTCTTCCCAATCCCCATCAAGCCCGGTACAATACGAGCGTAGGAGAGATTTTAAAGTCTGATGAAACCGTTCAAGCACTCCCTGACTTTGTGCATGATATGCTGTGGATTTATTGTGCCTAATGCCAAGTATTTTCAGAACTTGTGCGAACATGTGCGATGTAAAATTTGACCCACGATCACTTTGGATTACTTTTGGAATTCCAAACACTGATATAAATTGTGATAGTGCTTTTACCACTGCCTTGGTGGTAATGGATCGCAATGGATATGCAGCAGGATAACGAGTGCACTGACACATCACAGTAAGTAAATACTTGCAACCAGTCTTTGTTCTAGGCAATGGACCAACACAGTCAATAACAAGATATTCAAAAGGCTCACTTACTGCTGGGATGGGCTGTAATGGAGCTGGTCTAATGGTCTGGTTCGGCTTGCCCGTCAGTTGGCACACATGGCATGTCTTAATATAAGCCGACACATCCTTTTTACACCGAGGCCAGAAGAAATGTTTAAGAAGATGCAAGTAGGTTTTTCACACCAAAATGACCAGTTTCATCATGTGCCACTCTTAGAACAGCAGAACGAAATTTAGTCGGGACTACGAGTTGAAACACCACACAATGGGTCCATTCACCAAACGAAGTCCACTTTCTAAACAACAAATCATTCTGCAAAAATAACCAGTAGCCATACTGTCTATCTCATTAGCAGACTCTACAAGACCAAGTGCTTCTGTTAGTGTAGGATCAGTTCTCTGTTCCTGAACCAGCTCTTTCTGAGACACATTCAAAGGAAAATCTGTCAACGACAGAACATTATCCAGATTACTGTTAGAAGGTGTATCCAGTTCTGCCTTACGCATTGCGCGTGTCACAGCACAGACAGGGAATACCTCGGTTTCAAATAATGCACAGGAGCTCTGCGGGCTAACAGGCGAGCTCATGGTCACCACAGGTAAACCCAAATGCCCTTTCAGTAACTGGTTTGAGCTATCCGACACAGACAAACTACTAACATCCGATGAAGACGGTGCATCTGACCAGACGCGCTACCTGCCAAGCCATTACCGAGAATAAAATGAATACCATGTATTGGCAGCGCTGGGCGACGCCCACAGACACTTCACCGCACACAAGCTCACACTCCAAAACCATTCGATGTAACGGGATAGGTAACACTGTCAAACCCATGCCCCGACTGAGTATATAGTCACCAGTAGCGGTATCGGGGTTAAACGGTAACACGGAGCAAACCACAAATGAGTCATAGGCTCCAGTATCCCGCAGAATTTTGACCGGAACCTTAGTGCCATTTTTTCCCAGTGACAAGAAACCTTCTCTGATAAACGGAGCATAAGATGCTAGCACCTTTGGTTCACATGGAGCCTGTGTAATATTTTCACACATAGTTAAGTTTTCAACCGGCGAATGCAACAGGCCTCACGTTTGCTTTTGATGTTTTATTTTTACCTTTCAGTATTGGACAATCAAACTTCCAATGTCCTTTGTCATGACAATAATTACAAATTTTATTTGGGTCAAAAACGGGACATAATTTGTCAAATCTATCATTTTTAAATTTTCCAAAACGAGACTCCTCAAATGAGACCGTATGAGTGTTTCCTTTAGAGCCAAGCTCCCCTCGCACAACCGTGCGTGCTTGAATACCGTTCTTATGAATTAACACATATTCATCCACTAAAACGGCTGCCTCTGAAGCAGTACACACTTTTCTTTCGTTGACATAAGTGGCTAAACATTCAGGAAGCACGTTCTTAAACTGTTCCAATATCATTAAGTCACACAGCTCATCAAATTTAACTACATTTAAGGCCATTAACCAGCGTTTAAAATGAGTTATTAAATCTCTTGCAAACTCAACATATGTTTGGCCATTTTTCTTTTCCCACGACCTAAAACGTAGCTTATAAGCTTCTGGTGAAAGCTCAAATGTTCTTAAAACTGCGGACTTAATTTTTTCATAACTAGAACAATCCTGCTCACTCAAAGAAGCATACGCTTGCTGCGCTTTTCCCGTTAACACTGACTGAAGTATAATTGCGCATTCAGCGTCAGTCCAAATTTTAGCTTTACTCACACGTTCAAACAACAAAAAAAATGTGTCTGGGTCCTTCTCATTAAATGGTGGTAACCACCGTAGATTACTCACATCAAGGCGTGAGCCACTTTCGCCATATTCTCCAAATGCCGACGCCCATGAACTTCCTCACGCTGTTGGCGAAGCCTTTCCATTTCCACTTGATTCCTCAACATAGATTCATGTTTAAATCTGTCATGTTCCAACTGCATTTGGAAAAGTTCCTTTTGCTGCTGAAAAGTCAAACCTTGAGTTGAGACAGAAATTTTTACTGGGTCAGTCTGCTCCTCTTCAATTAACAATCCCATGTTTATTAATTTCAATTTCACTGCGGCCTGAATGACCACTTTTTTGGGATTCTCTCCTTCCAATTCCACACCATAATAATCAACAAGTTCTAACAATTGTTCTTTCCTTAGTTTGCCAAAACTTTTCAAATTAGGCTCAGCAATAAATGCAGCAATGTCACTCATTGTCACTCAAATAAATAAAGACCACGAAATGCACTCAGGTAATGTTAAACAGCACCCCAAAACTTCCCGTGCGCACTTGAGGCTAAAGCCTCGGTGATAGAGTTCTCCCGCTAGACTAACGCAAAACCAGCTACCTAAGCTCCCCCCTAGTCTTCATGCGGCCACATATGGTGGGTTTTACGCTACAGCCCGATGGGTTAGAAAGGCGACTAGCACGCTAGCAACCATCTACACACCACGGATGCGCTCCCAAGCAAAGCTTTAACCACGTTCACCGCAACACTACCCCCCAGCCCGACGGACCCAAAGGGGAACGCCGCTTAAGCCTACAAGGAATTACTCCACACCATAAGATCTTTTACGCACGAGAGCTTGTGGCTGCTCACCCCACCTGATGCAATTTAAAGTCTCTCTCAACTTCACCAATAAAACGTGCTTTTACACATTTTCTACACAACAAACTACGCAACAAAAACAAAATCATTATTTACCTTACCCAAAAGACGTCAAATTCCGTTTTCCTCGTTTCAGCCTCAACAAAAGTTTACCGCCACAGTAAACTGAGAACAAAGGAGCCGCAGCATGCTGTACGCTCCAAACATTACGCACAGAGGACGACGAGTCCCAACCAAACGTGCACCAATCTAGGCTACAATTACGAAATACTAACCACCTGGGCACAAATACAGCATGGCTAAGCAAACATTCCAATGCACCAAGCACTGGTCCAGTAAGCACAGCCGGCTATATAAAAATAACACACTTTAAACGAACAACAAACAAAAACAACAAAGACGCCCCCAATACAAAACTAATACAAAGGCTACAAACTACACAACAAAACTAAACGGCACGAGCCCCAATTTGTCATAACCGGCTCAAGGCCATGACAAAATAGGACGCCACACAAACAAATAACCAAATATAGTGCTTTTATTTTAAGATAAAGTTAACTAAGAATAATTTTAAATTGGAATGAAGTGTGTGTATCAGTAATCAGTAGTGTAGAGGCGTGTTTGGTTGGAGTGTTAATGATATGTGTAGTGTTGTATGATGCCAAACCAAAGAACAAACAAAAGAAAAGGTGGTGCTGCCACGACGACAACCTGAGGAGAGAGAGCCAGAAATCAGCTGTAGGCGGGGTCTTAAATAGTCGTGGAGCGTCGGGCCCTGACGCTCCACGCACACGTCAAACGCCCACAGCTTCACCTGCGCACAAACATGTAAACATGATCGACAGATTCTCCATTACGACCAGAGGGGAAGGGGTCGTAACAATGTGCCTCTTCTGATCAACTGTATGTCCAGCAGTAACTATTGGAATCATGGACAGATGGAAGAAGACACAAGAATGTGCAACATCAATCACAGTGACATCTGAAATATGAACACCCTTTGTAATGACCAGGTTCAGAGTGTGACCTCTGTTATGGGTCGGCTCATTAACATGCTGACAAAGACCAAAAGTATCAAGAATTGTTCTTTGGCATTTCTGTCACAAACATTATCCACATGCACATTAAAATCACCTGGTATGGAGCTGATATGGAGCTATGGAGCTAGGAGGAGTGTTCTCTACCCAGGGCAATGGGTTTCTCTAGAATGGCGTAATGGTTCAGGCTCTAAGTCGCAACATCTCAATACAGGGGTGCCACAGGGCTCACTGCTGGGACCGCTACTGTTTTCCATATACATGATCAGTGGTAGTGCGGTCGTCCTATAACCAGAAGGTTGTCGGTTTGATTACCCCGCTTCCCTGTTCATACCGTCATTGTGTCATTGGGCAAGATACTTAACCCACCTTGCCTAGCACTGGTGTATGAATGTGTGTAGAGGTGTGTTTAGTGGTGGTCGGAGAGGGCTGTGATTGTCGTGTGTATGGCGGCCCCCCTCTCTGTCTTCCCCAGGTGTAAATGTGTGTGAATATGGTGAATGGAAGCATAATGTAAAACACTTGTCAAGAGAAGAGTGCAAAAAAGTGCTATATAAATGCACACCATTTACCATTTACCATCCTTCGGCTCAGTCATTCAGAAGTATGGCTTTTCCTATCACTGCTATGCGGATGACACTTAACTGCACTTGTCATTTCAACCTGATGATCTGACGGTCTCTGCTCGCGTCTCAACATGCCTGAGTTACATCTCACTTTGGATGAAGGACCATCACCTGCAGCTGAACCTTGCAAAAAAAGAACTGCTTGGCTCGGCTCTTGTCTTGTCTTGTCCAAACTGGATTATTGCAATGCTCTACTGGCTGGACTTCCTGCCTGCACAACCAAACCTCTGCAGATGATCCAGAATGCAGCAGCAAGAGTGGTCTTTAAAGAACCGAAGAGAGCGCACGTAACTCCTCTCCTCATTAGGTTACATTGGCTCCCGGTTGAGGCACGCATTAAGTTCAAAGCTATGCTCTTGGCCCTGCAAGACCACTACTGGCTCCACCCCCTCATATCTTCACTTACTGATACAGACCTATGTTCCAACCAGATCCTTGTGCTCTGCAAATGAACAACGTCTGGTGGTACCATCCCAAAAAGGAAAAAAATTCCTTTCACGTACTTTCTCTGGATCTGTTCCACATTGGTGGAATGATCTACCTGCTGCTACAAGTTTGGCAGATTCAGTAGCCATCTTTAAAATTTGCCTGAAAACCCATCTCTTCCATCAACACCTGACTGACAAACACTGAATTCTACTTCCTTTCTATCTATTCCTTTTATTAAAATAAATAAATAAATAAAAGCTTAGCTTTGTTTAACTGACTAGTTTTTGGTGCACTTATTCATTTTGTTACCTTGTGTTGTTATAATTGCTTCCATTGTTTTCATAATTTGCAGGTCACTTTGGATAAAAATGTCTGCTAAATGACTAAATGTAAATGTCTAACCCAGGTCTATCCCAGGTCTTACACACGTCTTACCCAGGGCTTAACTAGATCTAACCCAGGTTTTACCCTGGTTTAACTCAGGTCTAACCAGCTCTAACTCAAGTCTGTCCCCGGTCGAACCCAGGTCTTACCCAGGTCTATTACAGTTCTTATCACCGTCTAACCCAGCTTTTATCCAGGTCTTACACAGGTCTAACCCAAGTAGGTTCAACCCTGGTTTAGCCCCTATATCTCTCACCTCGTTGTCGCGGTCTTTCTCCAGAAAATGCCGGGCGACGTGGCTTGGGAGGATGTTTCTCAGCATGTTCTCATTGTGTTCTCTCAATTCCTTCATTTCATTGATCTCCTCTTTGGCCTGGACTCTCCAAAGGAAGTCTAGCCGTGCTGTGTACTCCAGCTGTGGACACCAGAGACATCACTTCAACAATTCATCAACAGCAAATCCAGATGAATCACTCATTCAGTCATGTATGTCTTTGCACCGTCGTCAGCTTTCAAAAAATTCAAAGAGCAATTATTAGAAACATAAAGCACAGAGTAAGTAAATATGGCCGGCTCCAGCTGGATGTCTTGACCTTCTGTTTACTCTGAAGGTGTCAGCCCAAAGTGTGCTCAATTGTCAAACAGAAATCAGGTCTCGTGATAATTTTATTGCCTTTTTCGAAATTAGAAAAGCACTTGGATCAATTGTGAAACAATGGTGTGTGCTTAATTGAAGTAAAAAGGTTCTAACACAAATGAGTTTCCTGACAACATCACTAATACGCATGTTTTTGTTAAATAATTTAGCAGACAAAGCTCTTGCTTTAATCTTGAAAATGAATTTGCTGACAGAAAAGCTGCTGAGTGTCTCCTTGCTGATTGGAGTGGTTTCTGATTAATTCTTGTATCAATTATCAATTTTAATCAAATGAGAAAAAAGTCTTTATCTTGTTCATTGTTTTCCTCATTGAAGCAAAGGCTGGAGGTTGATGAGATTGAGCCTTTTAATAAACATCTATCATCCTGGATGTGAACCAAGTGTCAATGTTGTTTCTATTGTTCATTAATTTAAATAAAAATGAGAGATGTGGAAACAAGTCTATATTTACTGATTT